>MVGT01000446.1:16753-26989 GCA_002174775.1 Macleaya cordata | reverse complement strand
GACATATTTTTAAAAAAAAAAAGAGATTGAAAATGCCATGCGGTGTCTTGAAATTGTCAGGCGGCCCCTAGGGACACCACCTGGTATTTTAAATATCTTTTTTTTCTTTTTTAAATGATGCATGTGTCCTTAAATACTTTTTTATTAATTTTTTTTTCTGTCAAACGTAACTTTGCATGAGTGTAGATGTCGAGGTGAACATGACACTCATTGTTGATGATGTTAAAATAAAGCTACAACACACAAGATGGAGCCCTCCAATTTGAGCATGCCCCTTCACCAATTTAGGAGCCCTAAAAACATCGATCTTATTCTTTCACTCTACACACACCTACTAGTGGGCCAATGTAGAAATGATCCAAGAGCTTAATAATTTTTAATGATGATCTTCTCATCATGTAGATCAAGATTAAGTGGTGGTGTTGGTTGGAGGTTAGGTTTGTGTTGGTTGGGGGTTGGGTTTGCTAAGAAATTTAGTAACACATAGTTGCATAGTTTGCCGACTTACATGTGCATAACGCGTTGGTGGGGGATCGTTATCTAATATAGACGAGGACAATATTGTGAATTCGCTCATATTTAGAGCTGTGATCCTACTTAAACCCTATTTGACAGTAAATGATTAAGGGTATTTTCAGGCGTTGCAGATAAAAAGAATGATTAGGGTAACGTTACTATTTACTTTTGGTTCAATAAAGATTTTCTTACCATAAATTGAACATATTCTTTCTAGGGTTAACTTATTTTCTCTCACCTGAAAAATGATTTAAAACTTTCTAAATTAGCTCGAAATAAAAGTGAAATCGTTCTTAAGATTTTTTCTAGAGCCTTCCAATTAAGGACCTTTCAAAAATTTATGAGAAAATATTTGAAATAATCTTAGTAAAAATTCAAATATCACTCACTGGCACGCTCTCGTGGTTTGTGTAATCTAATATGACTTTCCCAAACTAGCTTGAGAAATGCTAAGTAGTAATACAATAACTAAGTTGTAAATTTACAGCAGTGCATGCAAGACAAGTATCAAAACACGTGTAAGCATTACAAAAGGTTGAGTTGAAAAGTAAAACAGATTTTGAACATTTTGTAAGCCCTACGTTGAGCTGTAACTGTACAATATAATCAAAGAGATGTAGTGTAACATTCCCTTATCCTATCAGAATCTGTTTCCCTAATGTAAATAGCTGCAGTACTCTGTACTCTTCTGTGAATATATCTTATCTACCCCTGTAATAAACTTGAAAGAGATTGAATAAAGTTGGAAAAATTTATGAGTGAGAAAGAAGAGAGAGAAAGAGAGAATTGAATGAGCAAAAATGTACAGTACTTCCCGCATGTCCGATCTGCAGGACGTGTCATCAAAAAATTATTGTGGTATCATCCAACGGCTGATTTATAATCCAACGGTTCTTCTTCTTCTTCATTGTTTACAGCTCCATTTGTAACACATCTCGAAAAATACTCCCCCCTCCCTCCCTCCTCTATTTCTTCTCTGGTTTTTTTTTTTTTTGCGGAGACAGAAATTTCTCTCACAGTGAGCTAATCTCTTGCTCTTCTTTTTCTTCGAACTGTTAAAATTTACTGATTTCTTACAGATCTTTCAGTAGCTTCTTTTGTTTGCAGAGATAAACGTCTCTCATGGTAATCTCTCTCTCTCTCTCTCTCTCTTGTTCTTGTTCTTATTCTTCCTGACCTGAGCTGAGTTAGAGTATTAAACCCTCGCTCCAATTTTATTCTTCCTTTCACTCTCTCTCTCTCTCTCTCTCTCTCTCTCTCTCTCTCTCTCTCTCTCTCTCTAACTTTCTTCTTTGGCTCTGTTTGCAGGGAATTTCCTAATTCCGCCATTTTTGCAGGTAATAAACTTTAGGGGTTTAATAGCTTTTAGGGGGTTCTGTTTTGGGTTTTAATTGATGAGGTTTATTTTGAGGGTTTTCAGCTGTTTGATCGATGGTTTTTCTCTGGTGTTTTACTTCAATTACGTTGTCTTAATTGAAATGTTTTAGCATTGTGAAAAATATGAAAATAAACTATTGTGATGCTAGTGATGAACTGTATAAATGTTTTGTTTACTAGGTTTTTCTTAATGGGTTTTAGTTTGATCGTTTTGTGCAGATTAGAAACTTTTAATTTTTTTTCTCTTTACAATTTTTGAAACGGCAAATGAAAATGCCAAGAGTGACATCTGATGAACTGTAATATCGTTTGCTTCTGTTACCATGCATATTTAGTTGAAGGTGAAATAGGATTATTCTATTTTAGTGATTGGGTGTTGTGGTTTCATATTCATGCTCCTTGATTTCTAGTTTTTCTTTTCTTCTTTTTATTAATATGAAGTGTTATAAACTATTTATTTTAGATAATAATTATGTATAGATTAATTTTATTAATGTTGGTTGCAGGGGAAGGTAAAGAACAGGACGTGGACGTCTCTTATCAAGTTCTATCATATTTAGGTAAGTTTATGAACTTTAAATACTTTTATGTATTGATGTTTGTTTGATTTTGAGGTGCTTAGTTAATAATGTGTTTAGTATGTGCTCTTGGCTATTTTTTGAGGTGCTATATGTGCGATTGTTGTCTTTTATCCACACATGCTATAGTCGAACGCATAGAAGATCCATATTAATGAACTAGTTTGCCACATGGAAATCATTTCTTTTTGGAAATATAGATCACAAATTTTTTTTGGTTATGCTGAGTTTTGGGTTCAACACATTTATGAGTAGAACTGATCAATATAGAAAAAAGTAATATCCAAGAAACAAGATCTAACTCAACTATTTTCAATTTCACCACGTTAAGATCTTCATCGTCTTTGTAATGAAGAAGTTTAAGGTTACCCTTTAGTTAACTTGCCGAGCTAAAATAGCAACTACTGGTGTTCTCCTACTAATGCTTTTATTCTGATCTCAGTGTGTATGCTCAGTGTGTTGAAGGTAACATTCACTACATCTCTCTTATGTTACAATTATTTCCTTTGTTGAATAATGCATATTTGGAGTCATTGATAAATAATTATAACAATGGGTTCTTGGGAGATTCTATTTTACCTCTGCACGACTTGTAATGGGTTTATTTAATTTGGGTTGCCTACTTATTTTATTTATTTGTTCCAGTTTGCCTGTTAGCAAATTCAATGGATTACAGTTCAGAAGAAGATTCAGATATAAGTGATTCTGAGATCAGCAGCTATATAGAAAAGCCCTATCAAGAGCTTAAGTCCGGTAAGCACAGAGTGAGTTACCCAAATGACATCTTTAGATGCCCCTTTTGTAAGGGTAAGAAAAAACAAGACTACCGCTACAAGGACCTCCTTCAACATTCCTCTGGAGTGGGTAAAGGTTCAGCGAACAGAAGCGCATTACAAAAGGCAAACCACCTCGCCTTGGCAAAATACTTGGAAATAGACCTCGCTAATCCGCTGGAGCCTAAGCAGCCTGTGGTTCAGCCAGAAACTGTTCATAAACCCCCTGAGCAAGATGATCTGTTTGTTTGGCCTTGGACAGGCATCATTGTTAATCTTTCTACCAAGCCGGAGGATGGAAATGCATCATTAATGAAGGACTTTTCTAAATATAGACCTCTAGAAGTTCATACTTTATGGAATGATGGAGACAGTAGTGGATATGCCATAATAGATTTCCGTAAAGACTGGACAGGTTTTGAGGATGCAATGTCCTTTGAGAAAGCTTTTGAAGCTCGTCGACATGGTAAAAGGGACTGGAAGGAATGTGAGACACATCCTGTTTCAAGTGTTTATGGATGGTGTGCCCGAGCAGATGATTATAAGTCTGAAGGACCGATTGGGGATTATCTCCGCAGGAATGGGGCCTTAAAAACGATATCTGATATTGTTGAAGAAGCTAAACAGGAAAAAGACAATATTGTGGCGAGCTTAAGTATGGAAATTGATGTTAAAAATGAAGATTTGAACAAATGGCAAAGTAAGTACGATGAGACAAGTAGATCATTAATTAGGATGAGTGAAGATAAGGACAGACTCCTGCAAGCTTACAATGAAGGTATCTACTCTATCTCTTTGACTTATGCATCTATTTGCATGTGTTTGTGCATATTTATGTTACAACAGAAAATTAGCGGTTGAATAAGCACCCTACTACCGTGGAATGCTTTACCTGTATCCAGTTTTGATCGGTTTAAAAGTCATGGACTTGGCCATCATTTTTCTGTGGATGTTCTTAATGAAGAGAAGATTTTTCTCACCAAAAGTCTGCCCGACATTGATTGTCATGTGGGCCTTACAGGACCATGTCCACAAAAATTTTAGATGGCCATTGTACCCACATCTCCATGTGTTCTTGTCTGATTTTTTTGTGGTGATAACTGATAAACTTCTCAACATGAAGATCATCCTTGCAAAAAACAGGCCATTCTAAAACCTCTAATCCAACCAAAACTGGGTTGCAAGTTATGACATTTTACTTTGTCCATCTGACCATTAACTTTAAGCTACTATTTGACTAGGCTTGAAGTTTTAGAATGGTTTGACAAATGACCTTTAATAGGATTGTATTTTCTATGAGAAGATCATCCTCATATCTGAAGGTAGGGATGATTTTGGAGACGATATCTCTTCACCATGTAAATCATGGTCATAGAGGATCAACCCGTTCTGATAGCACCTATCAAATAGCGGTTGAAAGTTGATGCAGAAACGAGTCGCATGAAATGCTTGTACCTATAACCAACATTTCATAGGGTAACTTTGGCTTCAGAATTGGTTGGTTTTCTCTGAGGAGGATATAGATGGTAATGAGATCATCTTGACCATAAATTATTTTAAACAGGAGTTGGGGTCTGTTGACTTTCTGAATGGTGACATCTAACATTAGATAGTCACTGGAGCCACATGAAAATGAATCAAAAGCTGATTATTGGTTAAGATTATCACCTCATTATGGTGATCATATACCCCCCAAAATCCAAATCAACCAATTCTGAAACTTCTAACCTTACCAAAATTAGATTGCAAGTTACGTGCTTTTGGTTTCAATTTGACCTTAACCCTGAGTTAACATTTGATCAGAACTTAAAAAACAGCCTGATCTTTTATGATCTTTATGGGTGAGATAATCATCAAATCTCCTGGTGTCCCAATGATCATGTGTAATTTTAGACATCTACTTGTAGAAGTCAACGAATCCCATCCATATATATTTATGTTCTATAGACTTGCTTTATTTGTACAATGTTATATATGATACTCGCATCATAATTTCTTTACCAGAAATGAGAAAACTGCAGCGTGCTGCACGGGATCATACTAGAAGGATTCTTGGTGAGAATGACAAGCTGAAAGATGATTTGGACTCTCAGAGAAAACAACTTGAGCGACGTTCCAAAGAACTGAACAAACAAGAAGCTTTAACTGAGATAGAGAGAAGAAAACTCGACGAGGAAAGGAGTAAGGTGAGACACTTCCATGTCAAGATATTAACTCTACTCAGATGTCCAATTAAAGGCTTTTAATTTTTATTTTGAATACAACTAAAGATAAAATAAAATATAGAACAAATAAAAGAGGAATGCTATGTACAAACTATTGCGGAGATTATCTCAATTAATAACAGCATAGTTCTACACTTCGCAACCTAAATCTGACATTTTCCTCAATCTGAAAAGGCTTTTAATTACTCTGATAATTAGTAGCTAAGGTTCTTAAGCAGTTCCTTTCTGTTTCTTTAGTACACATCAACAGAAAAGACTTAACTCTCTTGACATGTTGAATATTGATCATAGAGAGTGTATTCTGTTTGTTATGGACATAAATCTTTTTCTGGACTTATTTTGAATAAATAGCCCATCTCTGGATCAATCAGGAGAAGCAGACAATTATTTATGTTTCGATCTCATGGGCACAGTCCACATATTGTGCTCTTTTTTTTTAATTGGTAGATCCAATATTATGCTGAGATAGATGTATAGTTTTGCTTTTGGGCTATTCCTGTCTAGGAAGTGGATGACCAATCTGGGACAGTGTCAACAGAAATATTGTGTCCTTCATGTCATACAATTTGAAACCCTAGACGTCTTCTTAACTATTTGGTCTCCCATTTTAAATCAACTGAAACAATTTTAACTTCATCATGAAAAATATGATCGCAGGCGCATAGCTGCTTCTACAGCTGCTTGACACATACATCAGTAATATGAATCATTATTACCAATTCTGGATATTAATATATTTTGTTGTCTTCTCAGAACGACGTGAAAAACAATTCACTTAACTTGGCATCAATGGAACAGAAGAAAGCTGATGAGAATGTCTTGAGGCTGATTGAAGAGCAAAAGGTCTGCTACTTTTTATCCCTTGAGCAAACATTGTTCTTCAAAGATAAATAACATTTCGGTCGTTAAGTTAGAACTTGTCTAATTTGTTATTTGGTTGGTACTATGAGTACAGAGAGAGAAAGAGGCAGCTCTGAATAAAATACTTCAACTAGAGAAGGAATTGGACGTGAGGCAGAAGGTGGAGATGGAAATCGAAGAGCTTAAAGGGAGCATACAGGTGCTAAAGCATATGGGAGGAGAAGATGACGTAGCAATTAAACAAAAGATACTAGAAATGGCCAAACAATTGGATGACAAAATGGATGAAATGAATGATTTGCAGTCTCTAAATCAAACTCTTATAGTTAAAGAGCGGACGAGCAATGATGAGCTACAAGAAGCTCGCAAAGAACTTATTGTTGTAAGTACTTTCTTTTCCTTCAGATCTGTACATTCTACCTAAACTTAAACAGCATACATGATCCACACACACATGGAAGTGGTAAGGAAGATCCCCACTTCATGCTCCTATTAAATCAAGAAGTGTTCCCTAGTTGAGAAGTTGACCATCTCGGATGTAAAAGATATCTGATTCCTTATTTTTTTGCATCAAAAAAGCAAAAACTTGTTTTACTCGGTCTTCAAAAAGAAAGAAAAAAAGGCTTAGAGTCCATTATCAAGTCCTTATTTTATGGGTTTGGGATCACTGAATCATGTTCATTCTTCGTAGCCTGGTGGGACCAATTGAATGGTGGATGTGCACTATGTGTATAGATGTATTATTCATCTACACTGTATATTAATCCAGTGCCTGAAGATGATTCTTTTACAAATTTTAGTCCTCAAAGCTTACTTTTTCATTAGAGTGAGAAGGATCAAACTTCAAAGAGTCTTTTGGTTACCCCTCCCAAAGGCCATTATGAGGACTTTTATGAGATAAGCTCTCCTCCACATTTCAATCCTCTTCCACAGGCTTAGCCTCCAATCTTAACCAATCCCAAGAGTAAATCTAACCTGTACATCATGTTTTCCACATTTCATTCCTCTTCCACAGGTTTAGCTTCCAATCTTAACCAATCACAAGAGTAGATCTAACCTGTACGTCATGAACTATAGTTTTCACATAGTCGTCGTCTTAAATACTACGTCTAGAATGCACATGCTGTCCCCTATTAATACTTGTGACGAGGTTTATAATGAATTTTACTCTCCTAGGATCATATTTCAATGAATTCAAATGAACTGATCAGATATTTCTGTTTGCTCAATAGGGTTTGACAGACATGTTGAGCGGTCGTACTATGATTGGAATCAAGAGAATGGGAGAGCTTGATGAAAAACCATTTCAAAATGCATGCAAGGAAAGGTTCTCAAATGTAGAAGCATCATTTAAAGCTGCTCAATTATGCTCCATGTGGGAAGTGCATATCAAGAAACCAGATTGGCATCCATTTAAAGTTATCGAGGATGAAGGAGTTTCCCGAGTATGCTCGATATTTTTCTTCTCTTACTCGTATATTTCCTATGCATGCAAGCATTCTTGTGCACTTGTATATTGTGTTATCATGCATCTTTTACGTTTCTCTTCGGTAACCATGAATCATAGGCTTGATTATCTCTATTTGCAGTTCTGCACTAGTACATTAATAGTGATGCCTATTATATTCTTTTCTTATATTCTTTCTCCTTTTCAAAAGCATTAATAGTGATGCCTATTTATCGTCACTCTCAAGGGGCTTCATAGATGCAATTTACAACATGTACTGTTTGAAAAAAAAATTAAAGGTTTAAGCTGGAAATTGAAACTTAAATCCTTTTTGCTTGCTTGAGTTATTGAAAATCACTATTCCTCGGTTATTGCTTCATTTAAAGGAACTCGCAAAAAGTTACTCAAGGACACATTGAGAAATTAACCACATGCTAATGGTGTGGGTGGTGTAGGAAGTAATAAATGAAGAAGATGAAAAATTAAAAGATCTAAAGAACGAGTATGGGAATGAAGTTTATGAGGCCGTTACAACAGCCTTGATGGAGATGAACGAGTACAATCCCAGTGGGCGGTATATAGTGCCAGAGCTTTGGAATTTTAGAGAAGGGAGAAAAGCAACATTAAAAGAGGTCATTGCTTATATTTTGAAGCAATTGAAGCTGACACCTAAGCGCAAAAGATATTGAGGAAAGGTTTGTGTTTTTCGCATTGTGAATTTTTCAAGTATCATTACTATCGACTGCCTTATAACTTAATAAAAAATCATTTCGTCTAAATTCTTGAGCAGAAATGCTTGTATCACTGTCAAAGGATTTTAAGATGGATGAGTTGCAAAATTGGGCCAGAATTGTTATCGAGTCCATGGGTTATTCATCATCATCATCATCTTCAACAATAAAAATAACCACAACATCTGCACCTTATTTTATGAATTGGGGGTTGGCAAGATGAATCCTTCCTCTTGCAGCTTTATTTAGAAATAATCTTTTCATAAATGCATGCATCTTCAGAATATGACCCACATCATCTTGATTTTCTTCCCATTTTTCTTGACCCGCATGGTGTGTTCATGTGAGATGAAGATTGAAGGCCATTGCATGCATTGGAGATTTTGAACATACTGGTAATAATGGAAATTAAATCGAGTGATGTACTTTTTTGACTCCTTAAAATTCCTAAACATTAAGGAGCTTAAAGTAAAACTTAATACCAAAACGCATCATTAAATATCGGACTTTTTAGTGATAATTGCTGAATCAGATCACTTGCGATCTTAATCAATTGATGTGAATTTTGGCAACTTTTTTCTTCCCATTTTTCTTTTTAATTTTGTCTGAAATCTGAATGCAGTAACAAGAGTGGATTTATGTTTATTGTGCATTTTTACTGGTTTATATTTATATTAAGCATTTTTAGGTTTCCAACACCTAAATCGGTTCAGATCTTAATATCAGTTTTATCCACTGCCTAATTCTTTAGGTGTCTCTCCAGGATCTTGATTAATGAAGTGTCCTAGCATCCATACAGATCAAAAAAGAAATCTTGCATCCATATAATTGTCTTACGACTTCAATACGTGTAAACTTGTTTGCTTTCATCTCTTACTTTCAGGGCCTTTTCTTGTCACAGGTGGTGCAAATTCATTGCTCTGGTTTGCAGACGCAGTACATGTCTACATCTTCGCGTTCGACTTTTCTTTTATTCATCTCCAAATCTGGGACTCTTAATAGTTTTTCAGATTTTCTTATTTCATGTATTTTCTTTAGATGGTGGACCAAGACTTTTCTTATTATTGGTGATGTGATGTGCTCTTTTTTACATTCATAATAAAACAGTCTTGCTTTGACTTTTCTTTAATTTTTTTCTGCTCTGATCTAGAGGTGTTAATTGTGCCGTGCCAAGCCACACGGCCCACTAGCACGAGCACGACACGGCACGCCAATGGCACGAGCATGGCACGGGCACGGCACGAGCACGGCACGGGCATAGCACGAGCACGGCACGTCACACTGGCACGGCACGCCAATGGCACGAGCACGGCACGTTTAGGCACGACAAATGGAACGATTAGGCACGACAAATGGCACGAGTAGGCACGATTATAGCCGTTAGACGTGCCAACGGTCGACACGTTTATAGCGTTAGTCGTGCCAACGGGCGGGGCGGCACGGCACGGCACGATTAGGCACGATTATCAGTAAAAACTGCTATTTTTTGTTTTTTTTTGTTTTTTTAATTTTTTTTGACCAAAATGCCCCTAATAACAGCCAAAAAATAGCTACTTCCAAGGGCATTATGGTCATGTGCACCCTCTCCCTCCACCCCCATTTTTCTATAAATACCAACCTCATACACCTCATTTTTCTCACAAAACTTCAATTATTTCTCTCAATCTCTCATAAAATTCTCTTTCTCACCATATCATTCATTCTCTTACTCAATCAAGAATCAAGAAT
>MVGT01000443.1:99856-131810 GCA_002174775.1 Macleaya cordata | reverse complement strand
CAGGTGAAGATCCAAACAAGCATCTCAAGGAGTTTCATGTAGTGTGTTTAAGCATGAAACCAACAATTGTCTCTGAAGAGCAAATTAAGTTGAGAGCTTTTCCATTCTCTTTAGCGGACAATGCAAAAGAGTGGCTTTATGATCTACCATCCTACACCATTATCACATGGAATGAGATGAAAAAACTATTTCTTGAGAAGTATTTTCCTGCATCCAAGGCCACAAATATTAGGAAAGAAATATGTGGTGTTTGGCAACAAAATGGAGAGAGTTTATATGAGTATTGGGAAAGATTCAAGAAGTTATGTGCATCTTGCCCTCATCACCAAATTAGGGAGCAGCTCCTAATTCAATATTTTTATGAAGGTCTTATGCCAATGGAAAGGAGCATGATAGATGCTGCAAGTGGAGGAGCTTTAGTTGACAAGACACCTATGGCAACAAGAAATTTGATAGCTAATATGGCGGCTAATTCACAACACTTTAGCAACCGATCAGAATTGCCACCAAGGAAGGTGAATGAGGTTAGTGTTACATCCAACATTGAGCACCAACTAGCTAACCTCACCTCACTAGTTCAGCAAATAGTTGTGGGTACTATTCAACAATCAAAGATGTGTGGAGTATGCTCTATGGTAGGTCATCCAACCGATATGTGCCCATCTTTGCAAGAAAATAATTTGGAGCAAGCCAATGCTCTAGGAGGGTTTCAAGGGCAGCAGGTACAAAGACAGAAGTATGATCCTTTTTCCAATACTTACAATGTTGGATGGAGGGATCATCCTAATTTTAGTTATTCGGGAAATCATCAACAAGCTGCTCCTAATGCCAACTTCAATCACCCACCTGGTTTCAATCAACCAAGGCCGCAACTACCATATCAACCTCGTCCACAACCCATGTCTCAAGGCCAAGGTACATCTCTTGAGGATATAGTTAAATCTTTAGCTACTAACTCTTTGCAATTTCAACAGGAAGCAAGGGCAACTATCAAGAACTTGGAGACGCAAGTGAGCCAATTGGCTAGTACCGTGGGCAGATTAGAAGCACAAGGATCTGGAAAACTTCCATCCCAAACTACAATCAATCCTAGAGAGAATGCAAGTTCTATGACTTTAAGGAGTGGAAAACAACTTGAGGAAGCACCGAAAGCACCGAAAAGAGCAAGGGCAACTGTAGATGAGGCAGAACAGGAAAAAGATTCAACTTTTGAAAAGGATGAGGCCACAGCTCCAATTGAGGCTTCTTCGGCACCTAAGGTAAGTTTTAAGGTTCCTAATTCTACTAATGTTTCTTCTCCACCTTTTCCTAGCAGGTTTGCAAAGTCAAAGAAAGAAGAACATGAAAGAGAGATTTTGGAAACCTTCCGCAAGGTTCAAGTTAATATTCCTCTCTTAGATGCCATTAAACAAGTGCCACGCTATGCAAAATTCCTCAAAGAGTTGTGCACCACCAAGCGTAAATTAAAGGGTAATGAGATAGTAAGTGTGGGGGAGAATGTATCCGCTGTTTTACAAAAGAAGCTTCCCCCAAAATGCAAAGATCCAGGAAGTTTCACCATACCATGCACAATCGGCAACACCAGGTTTGAAAAAGCTATGTTAGATTTAGGAGCATCTATTAATGTCATGCCTTATTCTATTTATGCTTCTTTAAATCTTGGTTCACTTAAGGAAACCGGTGTAGTTATTCAACTCGCCGACCGGTCTAACGCTTATCCAATAGATGTTTCGGAAGATGTTTTAGTGCAGGTGAACGAGTTAGTTTTCCCCGCTGATTTCTATGTCCTTGAGATGGAGGATGAATCATCCCCTATGCCGACACCTTTACTCTTAGGGAGGCCATTCATGAAAACTGCCCGAACTAAAATAGATGTTTATGATGAAACTCTAACTATGGAGTTTGATGGCGAGGTTATACGTTTTAATATTTTTGAGGAAATGAGGTATCTAAGTGATTTGTATTCTTGTTTTTCAGCTGACATACTTGATTCTTTAAAGAAGCAACTCTTTGAGTCAACTAGTGGGCAAGCTGAAGTGTCGAACCGAGATTTCAAGTCCATTCTAGAGAAGACTGTCAAACCAAATAGGAAGGATTGGAGTTTGCGACTCGATGATGCACTTTGGGCATATAGGACTGCATATAAAACTCCAATTGGAATGTCCCCATTTCGATTGGTGTATGGTAAGCCGTGTCATCTTCCGGTTGAGTTAGAGCACAAGACATTTTAGGCAGTAAAAGAATGTAATATGGAAATGGATGTTGCGGGTGAACAAAGGAAACTCCAGTTAAATGCTTGAGGAAATTAGAAACAACGCCTATGAGAGTTCACAGATCTACAAGGAGAAAACTAAGGCATTTCATGATAAGATGATCTCAAGGAAGGACTTTGTTGTTGGACATAAAGTTCTTCTATTCCACTCACGCCTTAAGTTATTTCCCTGTAAGTTACGTTCTCGATGGGTTGGACCTTTTATTGTTACTAATGTTTTTCCTCATGGTGCAGTTGAAATTCGAAGTTTAAAGACGGATAAGGAGTTCAAAGTGAATGTACATAGACTGAAGCATTATTATGAACCTTTTGTGACGCACAATGTAGAAGAGGTACCTCTCTACGAACCAGCGTCTCTTGACGGATAAATGGGGGTACAAGTCAGGCTGAGGACACTAAACCAAGTGCTAATTGGGAGGAAACCCAAAAGATGGAGGAAAATTACAGCTATGGAGAGCACGCCATACTCAGATTTGCTCTCTTTTACTTTTACTCTTTATTATTTGATTAATAGCTTGTTTTATTCATTGCTATTTTTGGGCACTGATTCGCTTTATGGTAATCTCTTTCCTTATTCCTGTACTTATTTCAGCATATCTTTTGTGTTCATACTATTCATAGATTTATACTTAGGAACATTGAGGACAATGTTTGATTTAAGTTTGGGGGTAAGGAAGAAAAATTAAATTTTTTTTTTTCGTGTCCTTGAGTTCCAAAATGGAATAGGGTTCATGTTGATGATGTGAATTAGGAGCTTTGCAATTTCAACATTGTGATTTTTTGTTTCCTAATAAATTTTGAATTTTTAGTTTATTATACTATCTCTTTGCTAAAAGTTTTTCGGAAATATCGAGTCTTAGAGAAATTCTTGCATATAGCCACATTAGTGTAATCTTGGTGAAGATTGAGCCCAAGTAAGAGATCCCGAATAATCATTAGTGGAGACTTATTTTTATTTACCTAGTGTAAGTTTGTTGGCCTTTCATTATCGGTTAAGAGATCTCTTATGCGCTAATTCTGAGTAGAATGAAGAGCTACTCAATCTCACAGTTATTTTTCGGCACTTTCCTTGATCTCATGAGTGCCATAATTTTTCAACCACTGAGGGTGACATTAGGATTGCAAAAATTTTAATCTTGTAGTCTGAAATGATACATGACATACCTTTCTTGACTTGGTAGATGATAATAGGCCAATTCGGTTTCACCACCATCACCTCTACATCTTTACAATTTTTCATCCATTGTTTCTGAGAAGTGTATAGGGATGATAAAGAAGAGAAAACAAGAAGGACAATGTGTGTATATGTCTTCAATTGGGCTATATCAAGATCAAGTTCTACATGCAAAAAGTGGTGATTTTTCTTCTACAAAAGAATAATAAAAAAAGAGTGAAAATGAAGAAGTCAAATTCAAAATAGTTCAAGTTAAAGAACAACTGAAGAAAAAGTGAAGATGTACAATTCAAATGGTGTCCTGCTTAAAGATCCAAGGCCCCTATCTTCTCAGAAATCCTACACCCTTCTACCATTTATATTCTACTTCATCTTATTCTACTCATTATATCGTCCTATTAGATACTAGGAAAAGAGAGGTTAGATTGTTGATCAGGTGAGAAGTTAAGTGAGCATCCCCATCCTCAATGTAGTGGTTGATATTTCTTTCTATGAGATCAGTCCTCTAAAAATAGTTCGTTCTTCAATATATATGTGAGTCTTTTATTTTGTGTTTGATTCATACTCACATATAAGAGTGAAATAATTCTGAATGTTTTATTTTTGAGGGTATATCTGTAAGGCTGAAGTCGAGGCGAAATGTATTAGGAAGGTGATCAAGGTTGTGGTTTTCTCATAACTAGAATTACACTTTTGTTGGCTATTTACTTATAACTCATAGGCTTGAGTATTTGTGAAAGGTTTTTAGTGTCTGGATAGTGTTTTGAACTTTATTTCATGTTTATTAGCTTGCTAAAATTCTGTTGTTAATTGCTTATGTTTCTGAAACAATATTATGAACCCTGTTTTATTTTAAACTTATAATTTTGTGGGTAGATTAACTACAAACCCTCACGAGATAACACTCGTCCACTAGGGGTAACCTAGGGGTTTAACGGCTTGTTGCACATGCTAAGTGCAATCGCGGTTCCTGCGAAAGTGAGTTAGGATTTTATTGTTTTCATTAGGATCAGTTTAGTTTTGGTTTTGCTCGAGGACTAGCAAAATGTAAGTTTGGAGGTATTTGATCAAAATTGATACGCTAAAAAGTGTATCACTTAAAATCCCTGCACTAAGTAAGATTGTTATTGAGTATAGTAGAAAGCAAGGGTCATTCCCGCAAAAGATTGTTCCTAATTTATAAGTTATTGACACAAAACAACCGAAACTAACTAGAGAATAAAATAAAATTCAAAAATCTACTTAAACTGAATAAAAATAACTAAGACTATGTAGATACACTAAAGACACACTAAACACGTTGCACGTAAAATTGGGGGTGATTGACTTTGATTTGATATGTAAACAAATTAAAATAAAGCAACTAGCTAAATTAGAATCTAAGAAAAGCAAAATTTAAAAGGTTAAGTAAATATGATGAGAAATATGGTTAAGAGATCATTCGCCACCTCTAAACATGATTTATAGTTAATGATTAGAATTATCTTTCACTTTCTTTTGAAATTAATAACCCTAAGACAATCACAAGTTCGATTTTTTCGATTCGTCTCTACTTTGTTGTTGAGTAAAACAAGCTCTTCACTCAATCTATTTCCATTAAACAACCTAGAACAAGCTCTCTAAATTTAATTTAATGAAAGCAATAATCCACAAAAGACATAGGTTAAATCAAGCAATAAACACACAAGCTCAGTTTATTTAACTTATATTCCACTTGCAATCAAACGAAAATATCCCATAATCATTGACGACAATCTGCTACTCTTGTCTAGAAATCTTGACAAAACGAATCAAAACCCTAAACTAGCAATTAAATAACTATCACATTCATCTAGTTGCGCACCTACATAAACGAGACAACAATTCATACACAATAATAACAGTGAAATATTAACAATTTCAAAAGAGAGATGAAAAGAAAAATCTGAAATTGATTAATGGTTAATCATGTTTAGGGTTTTGAAATTCACCCTTAACTAAATAAAGAAATCAGCTACACATGCTTGGAATACTCACAAATAAATTCATTAAGAAAACTAATTAAAAGAAAAAGGAAAGAGGAGGGTTTTTGCAAACAAATATGGTGCTGTTAGTGTTCTGTTTTGGGCGTGAATAGCAGCAGCAGATCTGATTTCTTCTGCCTTGCACGTGTGAAGAATGAAGAAGAAAAGCAGCAGCAACCTCCCTATTTCTGTGTGCGTCAGGAAGATGGTGAAGAGCAGCAGTAGTTTTCTCTCTTTAGCTGCTCTCCCACGTGATGAAGAAGAAGAAGAAGAGCAGTAGCTCTTCCCTCTCTTTCTTGTGCGTCACCCAAACAATAAGCAGCAGCAATTTTCTCTCTTTAGCTGCTGCCGTCCAAAAACAAAACCACCACCAGCAGCAGCTGCTCCTTCCGTCCAAAAAAGAAGATGGTGAAGAGCAGCAGTAGTTTTCTCTCTTTAGTTGCTCTCCCACGTGATGAAGAAGAAGAAGAGCAGTAGCTCTTCTCTCTCTTTCTTGTGCGTCACCCAAACAATAAGCAGCAGCAGTTTTCTCTCTTTAGCTGCTGCCATCCAAAAACAAAACCACCAGTAGCAGCAGCTACTCCTTCCGTCCAAAAAAGAAGATGGTGAAGAGCAGCTGTAGTTTTCTCTCTTTAGCTGCTCTCCCACGTGATGAAGAAGAAGAAGAGTAGTAGCTCTTCTCTCTCTTTTTTGTGCGTCACCCAAATAATAAGCAGCGGCAGTTTTCTCTCTTTAGCTGCTGCCGTCCAAAAACAAAACCACCAGCAGCAGCAGCTGCTCCTTCCGTCCAAAAAAAGAAGAGAGACCAAAAAAAATAAGCAGATGTTCCTTTTTTTTAATAAAACCCAAGCACTTTTTCTTTTCTTTTTTTCTTTTCTTTTTTTCTTTTCTTTTCTATACAGCAAAAACTCTTCCCTTTTTTTAAACTTTTCTGCCGACCTCTATAAACCAAGCAGCTCATTTGTTTCTTTTTTTTTTGAAGAATAAAACCTTAACTTCCTAAAACACCCTTATCTCTTAGCAGCCAATTAGATTTCCAAATTGATAAAAGATTATAACTGGTGGGTCCCACTTGATTTGAATCAAAGAAATTCCACGTACAAGGAGCTAAATGTTGTAACTTGTCAATTTTTACCGCATTTTGACCACTCCACTCATGTTCCCTGCACGCAACCAAAATACACTTAATTAATTCAAATAGACTAAAATAATTAACTAACTAATATAAATATAGAGGTAGTAAATATAATATATTTGTGCTTATCATGGGATAAGGAGAGGGGAGCCTAGTCGAACTCTATAAATACCACTCTCCCTATTTCAAAATCTCTATCACAACTCTCTCAATCTTTCTCTCTCTTTCCAGGTCAAGAAGAAGAAAAAAACCCAAAATCCTTCAAAATTCTCTCATATCTTCTTCTTTTTCTTCTTTTCTTTCTTCTTCTTTCTTTCTACTCTTTTCTTCTAAAACATTTGTTGAAGAAAAAGTCAAGCTTGGAGCCTTAGCAGAACTTCAGAGAAGAGTCGTTCTTAAAGCCTCGAGGATTTAAGCAAAATAGGTAGGGGAAACCCCCATCCTAAAACTGTTTTTCAAAATTCCCTTAAAATTGTTTATAAAATGTGTTTTCAAAATCATCATGTTTTCAAAAATTAGTTTTTCTACAAAAATATGCATGTTTTCAAAAAGGTTTTTCTGCATAAAAAGCATTGTTTTTGGAGAGTGAAACATGAGTGATTTTCTTTCTTTAATAATAAGCTATCCAAGTTATAGTGGTCAGATGAGAGTTTTTAAAAGATACACCCTGGGTTTTAGGGTTAGTTGCCTTAATAACCATGAGTAGTGATACTTACAAGTGGTATCAAAAAGTTCTCCATAAGAAAGGTTAGATGTGTACTTTATAAGAGAGGTGACACAGTTTAAAACGTAATTTCGTCAGTTGTGATATGTGATTGTAGTATTGTGAAAGTGATGTGTTGTTGGGCCTAAGAAGCACTGCTTCAAAAGGCATCTCCATAAGAGAGAAGTTGATATCCGAATCCATCCAGAGAAGATGGTGGTTGGTTTCCAGAATAACCCTGACGAAGGAAGAGAAACATTATTAATAATAATAATGAAAATGTATTGGTATACAGTTTTCTAAAACTTTGGTTGTTGTTTTGAAACATACTAATGTTTTCAAAAGTTGTTTTGACATGAATAGTAGAGGTATGATTTGTTTGAAAATGATTTTGGCCAAAAGCTATGACTGACACTAGTTTTCAAGGTAAGTTTTCTAAAACTATGAATCTTGTAGCATGCATGGACTAGATGGGTAAAAAGGTTTGTTTGCATTGTTTTTTGTTTAAAAATTGATGGTGTTAGTATCTTTAACCTATGTTTTGGTTAAACCTACTGAGCTTCGCTCACCCCCCCTTTCCCCCACGGGTCTCGAAGATAACCGGGAAGCTTAGGCATCAAGGATTCAAAATAGAGAGTTGCTGGTAGAAGACAAGTAGGTGATATATAATCTTTAGCAAATAATAAGTGATGTTTACATCGCAATGGCATTGGGATTCTAAGTACTCTTTACTTTTCTTTTCCTCTTGTATCAAACAATAATACAGTTCTCTCTTCTTTTCTTTCTTTCATCATTTCAAAGAACAAGTTCCTTAGCACTTATATTTGAATAAAGTTTTTGAGGTAGTTCTTATATTTTTTCATACTTTTGAGTTCCTTTATATATCCAAGAGCTACTTATTCTTTCCTTAAGAGATTCATACACTTGTAATTTAAGCAATTTTGTCACACAAGCTGAAGTTTGTGCACACTTCTTGAACTGAATAACCTAGAATTAGGCTCTGGCCAAAAGACAAAAGTTGGAGGTCTCTGAGTCTAGTTTCCAGGGAATCAAACGGTTCCTAAATCCGATTTGAAATGGATCAGATACACCCTATTCATTGAACTGTTGTAAATCAGTCTTCAAAACTCTTTGAGCCTTTGTTTTTTTTTTAAATGTGTATTTGCACACTTGAAACTCCATGCTTCCTAAACACTTCTAAACTGATTTGCTTATCTTTTGGATCTAAAGAGATTGTTTTCATTTCCGCACCTATTCATCTAGTGACACCACGGGGCCTGGGTCGTGGATTCAACTCAAAAAGGGGTCGGACCATTAGTATCCAGGGTCGGGGTGTTACACTGATAGTCCCACTATAACTTGTAGGATAGGAGAACACTTTGGAAATCAGGCTTTATTAGATACAGGTGCTAGTGTGAACCTGCTACCCGTACAGTCTATCAGCAGCTAGGGTTAAAAAATCTCAACAAAACTAATGTGAGAATTCAATTGGTAGATCAATCAGTTAAGATTCCAAGGGAAATTGTTGAGGATGTGATTGTCAAAGTGGCAAACTTCTATTACCCTGTAGACTTTATTATGTTTGACACTCTGCCCAGCTAGGGTAAGCAAATTCCCATCATCTTAGGTCGCCCATTTTTTGCTACAACAAATGCCTTAATCAATTGTCGGAATGGTAACATGAACTTGACCTTTGAGAACATGAAAGTGGAAGTTAATATGTTTAGTTTGATGACACAACCGGGTAAGCCAGATTCAATTGTGGAAGTTTGTCAACTTGAGACTTTTTCTCTTCCTACCTTTGAGCATTTGTATGCCAAGGATCTGTTGCGACAGTGTTCACATTTTGGTGTTGATCATTGTTATGTTGACTCGTACGATTTGTAGCTAGGAATCATATAATAGATATGACTCGCATATGTGAGTCGTAATCTGCTATGAATCAGTGAGCCGGGTGCAATTCAGCTGATACAGTCTGAATCTCTCAAATCGACCGAGACAGTAAAATTACTTCTTACTATATTTTGACATTTGTCCCACTAAAACATAATTCCCAAAAAAAACTCTGCCCTTTTGTCATTTTCTATGACTTATCTACTATTTTGTTTGCTTCATGCCCCTACGATTACAAGAAATTACAATTTAATACCCCTCTATTAACCCTGACAAACCCAAGAGGTTGAAAATCCATGTGTTTTCATTTTATTTTTATTTAGGGGGAACGGCCAAAAGGCCCAAAATAATTTTTTTCAGTTTGTTTAGTCCACTAAATTTTATATGAGTCTATTTAGTCCAAAAATAAAATTTGGATAGATCTGCCCTTTAACTAATTCATTTTTTAGATCTGCCCTTCCACCTATTCTATCCTTCTTGATTTCTTTCAATCTCTTCAGTTGTTTCACCACGTACAACCCCACTTTACCCTTCTCTCTCTCTCTTGTGATAAATCCCTGATAGTTAGTTACCCTAGCTAATTAATTAAGGGGAGTCGAACACACTAGTACTCCAACCTCCAAGTTGAAGAAGAGAGTTTATGGTGCCAAACATTAGCTCGAATCAAATATCCTTCAAGATATCTCTGCTCATCATATCCTACAATTTGAGGAAGAAAATAAGAGAGAAATTGAGAAAGATCTAATTAGAAAAAAAAAAGAGAAAGGAGAAAGAGAGAAAAGAAGGAAAGAGATGATCAAGAGAGAAGAGAGGGACCTAAGAGAGAGAGAAAAGAAAGAAAAGAGAAAGAAGAGGAAAAGAAGAGAAAGAGATAGAAGAAAGACGAAGAAAAAATTCAACATAGATCTATGCAAAAACGTTTTTGCTTGAATTATGCAAAAATATTTTTGCAGGAACTATGCAAAATCATGTTTCACAAATGATTTAGCATAGATCTTTGCAAAAATGTTTCACATAATGATTTAGCTCATGCAAAAACTTTTTTGCATAAATTTCGTGTTTTTTTTTTCGAAAACCATTCTTGACTGGTCTAGTTTCAAAGATCTCAAAAAGTGTTTTCTAAATATATGAATTTTGTCAAAATCCGAATTTTAGTTGAAGAGATATAACATTTTAAAGTTTAAAAATAAAAAAGATACCTACATTTCTCTCTCATACAGCTGTACAAGTTTGAAAAAGACAAAAAAGTAATTTACAAATATAATAAGGGTAAAACAGGAACATTAAAAAAGAAGGAATTGACTAAATAGATTTAGAAAAGTTTAAAAAGGACTAAATAGATTCAAAAAGCTTTAAAAAAGGTATTTTAGTCTTATTAAAAATCTTGTGTACTAAATAGATTAAAAAAATTATATATTGTATGTTTTAGCCATTATCTCTTTTATTTAACACTAAAAAATGTCCCACAAACATGGTAATAAGGTTTTCATATGAAAGTTGCAAGTGAAATCTAAAGAATATAACTGCTTAGATGCTTATCAAATGCAATTAAACACATAATGAAGATTAGTATTTTTGGGTTATTTGTGAAAAAAATTGCATATATCTCATTATTATTAGTATATATGTGTTATTTTTAATAAATTGACCAAGAATCAGTGATTCATGATACACCCTATGATTCGATACGTAAAAAATGAAAACAATTCACGTGTCAATTCACGATTCAATAACCTTGCTATTGATGAAAATGCTTATTTGCCAAAACCCCGTGCCCTGTCAAATTATGTCCCAAATAGGGCCAAGTTTGAACAATTGTCTCTATTTAATTCTTCCACCACTACTAATGAATTTTAACTTTTTGGGGATTTTAGAGAAAATAAGAATATCGTTGCTTGGTATCAGTAAGGACCTATTTGGGGGTGTTCCCATTTCGTCTGGCTGAAGACGTTAAACTTAGCACTTCTGGGAGGCAACCCTATCTTCGGTTGTATCTACGTAGTTCGTCTGGATTGATTTTTGATAACCCTATTTAATTGTTTTTTTCTCAATCTCACTAGCTCTGTAACTATATAGATTACAACCTCATTATTCTAGGATTTGTTTTGACTCTATTATGTGTGCTACATTATTTGGTGTTGTCCAGATATTTCATAGGTAATTATTATTACCCACTCGATCTTTTTGGGGGTAGCTTTTGCCTTCCCCTAATCATCTAGCTGAAGAAATTAAATTTAGTATTAGGTCAGTGCTGCTATCCACAATTTCAACTGAGGTAATCTGTTCCAATTTTATTGTTTACCTTAAAAACTTAGTACATTGTACCATCTTTTCGCATTTTCTAGTGTTATGATTTTTACACTAGGAACAGTGTTGTCTTTTGTTTGGGGTGGCGAATTATCAAAATTTGTACCTCTTTTGAAAATATTTTTAACAAAAATAAAGTCATTTTTCTCTTGCTTTCTTTTTAAAAAAAAAATTAGTTAGTTTTCTTAGCTTTTAGGTTGAGTACCCTAGCAATGATGAGATTGGATTACCTGATGATTCAACTTATTAGAGCCAAGGGTTGTTAACGTATAGTTTGAAGTTTAGTTTGTTACTATATTGTTATAAGTATAATCTTTATGTCATAAGTACTTGGAAACATAATTATGATGCACAACAACCACCTAGTAGGATTTGAGTTGAAAAGTAGTTAATTTCTAAGGAACCAGAGGAATAATAGTGGAGACTTAAACCCTGTGAGTTTAAGAGTCATTCACCTTTGCAGAGAGTTTTACATAATTTTGAGTCATAAGATGATTCACCTTTTCTTCTGATACTGTATTAATTTGTTGTATAGTCTCATTATTCTTTACTTCGGTTGATCATTGAGAATGACATCACTTTCGAGTTGCGGGAAACATAGTTCTTACAGTCTATTTGAAGCATGAACATCATACCCAATCCTTAGAAATGACATATGGCATTTTTAATTTTTCGTTTGGACTTCTTAAACCACCTTGCAGAATAATTCCATTAGAAACCACTTTGAGCCATGCAAAATTCAGGCTTTTCTTTATTCACCACCTCTACCTACCTTAAAAAAAGAAAAAAAAATTGTACCCATTTGTGTTTCTAAAAAGTGTTAGGAAATAAAATAGATGGAAGGGGACAAATGAAAAGCCAATATGTGAGATACTTTGAGGAAGCAGTTATTGTTGGAAAATTCGAAAGTGCTTAGTGAAAACAAAAAATGTGTGAAAAGAGAAATTCAAGAAAATGTTCTAAAGAAATTCACAAAAGAGCTATCAATTCAAAATAAGAAGTGTAGAAGATGAAAAAGTTTTATTTGAGTTACTTTGAAGTCCTACCTTTTCAGAAACACTTTTTGTTTTTCATTTACTATTTTCTTGTTTAGCCTACCTAAGCCTCAGTACAACCAAATAAAGTCCTTTTCGATATGTGGTGAGGTATGATAGGAAGCAGAGGATAGATAAGAAGACACTATGGTGAGTAACTCGACATTCTCAAGTGATCAACATTCTTTCCATGGGATTACTCTAATTTTTCTATATTTGTTGTTCTTCAAGATTGTATACTCTTTTCCTCACATGCAAGAAAGAATGACCCATCTTAGAGTGATTCTTTCAGAGAGAATAACCTAATGAGATTTGAAGTCGAAAGGTCTTTTCCAAAGGAACTTAGGAATTATATTACTTGTATGCTAAAATTGTATTAGGATAGCTGTTCACACTCACTTATACTCCGTTTTTGAATACTTAAGATGTAATGTTTGTATTTATGTCATTTTGAGTACCTCTTTAAATCTGGAGAACTTCACATTTACATCCCCTGCCTTTCATTTAGTTAGATTTGCAGGAAAATTCTCTAAGAAAAAATAGGGAAAACCCATTCCTTTTAGTTCATTTTAAATTTTGTGGTGAGTATATTCACTGCAAACCCTCACGAGGCTACATCTAGTCTACTAGGAAAACCTAAGAGTTTAAGGGCTTGTTATATATGCTAAATGCAATCAAAAGCGACCAGCAAAAGTGGTGAAATTAGTTTTTGTATAAATAGGATTTTTGTTCAGTTTTGGTAGCTTATCTATTTTCTTCTCTCTTTTGCTTGAGGACTAGCAAAATGTTGTTTAGGGGGGTAGTGTGATAAGCACTCAAAACTACAATATTTGACTATCAAATAACATTTTACTAAGTCTTAGAATTGCTAAAAAAGAATTAATCGTGATCATTTTGTATTTTTGTAGGCATTAAGCCTGAAAGTCCACAAGATGAGTCAAAAAACATTTGAATCAGCCCAAAGTAAAGAAATAAAAGGAAAAAAAGGTCACTTTACTAAATAAGAGATGGCTGGCTAAGATGGTTTGAGTGTTAGATGTTCACGTAATATGTCCTGGGTTCAAATCTTGAAAGTTATAGTACAGTAAGAGAGAAATTAAGAGTTTTATTTTTCAGTTTTAGTTGTAATACATTTCTTTTAGTAATGGAATTTTATTTTTGTTTTCCTTTCTTCTCTATTATTTCTACTTAATTTATTTTCAAGAGAGGGATGAAGCCACCATGGCTGACATGCATTTAGTTTAGTGTTTATTTTTCTTAGTCTATGGTTTCCTCCAGAGAGACTTCTATGAAGATCTCAATGATCAAAATCTCTTATAGAGAGTTAGCAGAATCATAAATCTTTGTCTATGAAGTTTATATTCTTTTTTCTTCTAGCTTTTTTAATTAATAAAAATAAGAAAATTATTCTTTGTGATTGCCTTTTAGGTAATACAAAGAATATTTGTTCTTATTTACATTAAAATAATGAAGAAATTATGGTGGAAACATAGATAAAAAGTCAGATATATTATATTATTTGCATGGATTTGTGGTGGTGGATTCCATTCTCTTGAAAATTTATTCCATTTATTCCTAAATCATTCATTTAGTTTAATTGTTGGTTTTCTTTTTTTTACTGTTTCAAACAAATCAATCAACATTTTTAGGCCCATTTCTTCTATTAGTTTTTAATCTGAAATTAATTTCTTTTCAACAGTTCTCTACTTGATTTGGTTTTATCCTAACTTACCACTATACTAGTTTTAGTATAGTGAGTTTGTAGGGATTTTGTAGTTGTGTGAGATCGCACAACGACAAATTTATTTCAAGATTTTGCACCTCTCATATCCCTATGTGCCAGTCGTTACCTTCTTTTCAAATAGGTCATTCCTTGCCTAGCGTACTATACAGTACTTTTCTTATTGAATTCTATTTTCAATAAATGACCTATCTTTTGTATTTTGACGGGACATTTTTGGACCCTAAAGACTCGCAATTTAGCAAATAAAAAGGGCCATGAAGAACGTTTTCTGTAAACTGAGATGAGAGATAAGTGGGATGAGCTAAGCTAAACAAAAAATTGATTCGTTAAACAAATGCAAGAGTTCACAGATGACCGATCTATACAGTATGAGAGATTTCATGGGAAGTATTTGTTCATTTCTATGTGGACCCCACAAAAAAAAAGCGGTGCCATAGTGAAATATCACTCTTCTCTACATATGCTAATTCTAAATAAGACATACGTTGTTGATGGCACTTTTTTTGCATATATTGGTGGCGAACTTTCATTTGTCTGTTGGTGACTATATTCTCGGCGATTTCTCTATAATTCTCACACATCCGATCTAGCTTTGTTGTAACCTCGGCATCCGATCTACGAAAAAAGAAAATAATAAAGACTGATGTTAAAGAGAGTCCTAGCATTTTGTATGAGCCATCCTAGTTTTACTAAAATCCCACTTTGAGCCATCCTAGGAACCCACTATGAGCCACCCTCATCTATAATAATAAAATATGGGGCATGTTATAGACCATATGGATATGGATAATGGCTGTGAGTCAAACTGAGGTCAAACCAGTTTGACTACAACTAAAGTTTTAAAAATTATAAAAAAGTCCTTAATTAATTTAGTATTTTATTTTAAAAACCTTAGGATATGGGCTGTTGGAAAAAAGGGTTTTTATCCCACTTTCAAAGAGAAAACCATCACCGATCNGGGAAGAAGATGGGGTTTGGTTAGTACCCTTTGGAAAAGTGGTTAGTAAAAAAAAACTTCTAGGGACCTCAAAATAAATATATAAAATTAGTGAAACAGCCAATATCACTTATGGCCTTTATCCTATTTTGAACAGCCCTTATCACCTCACAGCCCTTATCCAATTTTGGATGGTAGTTACCAGTGGCCTAAAATATTAATTGTTTTTATTTTTTAAAAACCTCCTTCACAAAAAATTTTTGAAAAAAGCCCTCACAAACTCTTTTTTTTAAAAACAACCCTACTCTCTCATTTTCTCTCTCTAACATCTTATTCTCTCAAACCCTAACCTCTCCTATCACCACCACTACCATCGCCACCACCGCCTCCACCTCCATCACACAAAGAGAGGAGAGAGAGAAAGAGAGAAAGAGAAGAGATAGCAAGTGAATATTTAAATTTTTTCCAATTTTGAAAGGTGAAATCGAGTTTTAACCAAGGTCTGAAGTTACAGCGAAACGGACCCGAAGGTCTGAATACGAAGACTATAAATGGACTACATAATCAGTTTAAATTTAATTCAAACGGACTCAATGGTCCATTTGAATTTAGTTCAAAAGGACTCAATGATCCATTTGAATTATTTCAAACGGACTCAATGCTCCATTTAAATATCGTTCAAATGGACTCAATGGTCCATTTAAATTTAGTTCAAACAGACTCAATGGTCTTTTTGGATCTATAAGCCATTATTTTTTGGATATTTTCAACAAGTTGGTGTTGAATTTGTACCGATACCAACTTGTTGACATTTGGTTTCAAATGGATTCAATGGTCCATTTAAATTCAGTTCAAACGGACTCAATGGTCTTTTTGGATCCATAGGCCAATTTTTTTTTATTTTAGATATTTTCAACAAGTTGGTATTGAATTTGTACTAACACCAACTTGTTGATATTTGGTTTCAAACGGACTCAATGGTCCATTTAAATTTAGTTCAAACGGACTCAATGGTCTTTTTGGATCCATATGCCAATTTTTATTTTTTATTTTTGATATTTTCAACAAGTTGATGTTGAATTTGTACTGACACCAACTTGTTGACATTTGGTTTTAAACGGACTCAATGGTCCATTTAAATTTAGTTCAAACATACTCAATGGTCTTTTTGGATCCATATATAGGCCAATTTTTTATTTTATTTTTTTGGATATTTTCAACAAGTTGGTGTTGAATTTGTATTGACACCAACTTGTTGACATTTGGTTTTTATTCAACTTGTGTTGAAAAATTGATGTTAGTTTACATCAAAAAAACTTCTTCCGCAATATACAATGTGTGTGTTTTTAAGATTGGAAACGGACCACAAAGTCAGTATACGTTGAATATGAAACGGATCACTAAGTCAGTTTCTTGTGTACAGGAAACTGACTGTGTAGTCCGTTTATAGTCTTCGTGTTCAGACATTCAGGTCCGTTTCGCTGTAACTGTCGACTTTGGAGAACACACGATTTTACCAGCCAATATCGGGAAAAAAAATCCAATATGTTTGCTCTCTCTTCTCTTTCAAATCAAATCTATTAAAGAAAGAGAGATCGAGAGAGAGACAGATCTAAATTTCAGATCTCTTTATCTTCTCTTCTCTTTTTCTCTCTCTTCTTTCACTTATGTCACTCTTTCTCTTTCTCTTTCTGTCACTCATTTCTCTTTTTCTCTCTTCTCCCACTCTTTCTCTTTCTCTTTCTCTCAGTTCTCCTCTCTCCATGATGGTGGAGGTGGAGGGCGGTGGAGGTGAAGACGGTGGGGATGGTGATGGTTTTAGATGTGGGGAGTAAAACAAAAATATAAAAAAATTTAAGATTTTTTTGTAATAAAAAAATATTATTTTATTATTAAATAGTGAGGATGGCTCATATGAAAATAATGGTCAAAATTAAGTTAACCTACATTTTGAACATGATTTTTACCTAGAATGGCTCATTGGCATGCTCTTTAACATCAGTCAATAATTACGAACCTTACAATAGCATACACGATACTCGTGAAATCGCGATATGAAGACCAGACGAGAAATTATGTCCAAACATGAGTGGGTCTCACGAACTCATTCTCATCTCAAGTTTAATTAGAAATCGAAGTAAAAATAATATTTTAATAAAAAAAAAGTACCAAACTTGGAAGAGAAAAAATCGGGGGTCTATTTTCTTTTTTTTGGTTCTCTGAAAGCTTCAAAGTGGGTTTGCGGAAGACTCGGATGTTGGTGATCTACTAAAAGTTGACCTCAAAACCCTAACCCCAATGGAAGGTAAATACAATACTGCTCCAAATAGCTTACTCTCTTTCAGTGCTTTTAACTGTGAATTACTCAAATTTTCTTTAGCTATGGTTGTAATTCATGATCAGATTAAGAACAACTTGTTATTAAGAATTGAAAATTAGTTTGAATATGGGAGATCAGAATAGGTTGTGAGAACACTGTGTTGTTAGAAGAACTTATGGGTACAATTAGGGTTACGATTGTTTGGATCTTTGCGTTGTTTTAATTCGTGTATTAGGTTTTTCCTGGTCTGTCTTCGCGCTGCTAAAAAACAGACGCTTTTTTGCTCAAAAGAGCTTTTTGATAATATATTTTGTACCGAAGAAATTTGGATTCAAATCGGCCCTTAATTTTGCGACAATTTTGGTTGTTTAATTATTATCTTTTTTTAGAGAAATTGGAGAGATTTTATTATTATTATTATTATTATTATTATTATTATTATTATTATTATTATTATTATTATTATTATTATGATTTCTTTTGAGAGAGAGTTTTGGGTTTGAGAGAATTGGGATCGAAACAATCCCTTAAGCGGCCTTAGGGATAATGGAAGGCAGATCCATTGAGGTTGGTTTTTACAGTCGTATTATTTGCTCCCCCTCCCAAAAGAAAACATAAAGACATTACTTTTTGCAAAGAAAGGAAGCCAAAGAAAAATAAAAATAAATAAATAACAGGAAAAAAAAATAGGTTTGTGCAATGGGTTCACTGCATTGATATTTCGTAAGTAAGACTGAATGGTTATTGGATTTATAGATTTAGTGTTACTTTTTCCTGCTTTTGTTCCACCATTTTAATTTTGTAATATGTGTATATTTTTGTGGGTTGAACATGTCAAATTCTAGTTTCACTGTTGTTCATGGAGTTGCACAACTGGTCTCTCTGTTGATTTAGTTGTTTAGTGGTTTTTGTGGGTCAGTGGAAATTGAAGGTGTCCTTCGTCATGCAATTGTTGGTTTCACCATTTGTTGCTTGATTACTGAATCTTTTACTACTTTCTCAAGTGTTGTGGTTAGTTCATGTTCTGTAACCCTTCATCGCATTTTTTCATTGCCTGCACAATTGGGGTGGTTTGAACCCCTTGTCCGTAAATTCTTTGAAGCATTAAATTTGCATTTATAACCTTTCCTAAACACCTATAACTCTGTAATACTACCACAGTCCTATTCTTTTCGTAACGGTCGAGTAGTATAATCAACTTATTGTATGTTTATGTGGTTTGGACATAGTTAGATGCTTATGTACTTCCTTTATGTACCTTTGCACAAACATTAGGTCTGGGCTGTCCGAAATGCACTTCTTACTTCAAGTAGTATAGTCAAGCTTAATGTATGTTTATGTGGTTTGGATGTAGTTAGATGCTCTGTGTATTTCCTTTATGTAACCTTGCACAAACATTAGGCCTGGCTGTCCGAAATGCACTTCTTACTTTTGTATTGAATTTGGAACATCCTTGGAGGTTGAAGCTGTAGCCTTCATGGTTAGTTGGCCAGTTTCTCATTCTTCTGTTGATTGACACTGGTTTTCCTTCTACTGAAAATAAATAATTAAATTCATATAACCGATTTTTCTTGTAATATAGAAAAAGTGAGTGATAATCTGTTTTTCCCCTATGTACTTCCATGCATTTATTTACTTTTGAACTGCACTCTGCATTGGAGAGAATTTATACTGCTTGCTTGCCTATAACAACTATACTAGTTCTCTTTCTATTGTTTTGTCATGTTTTACCAACTTTGTGAATTTCTTTTGACGTTAGATGTACTTTGTTTGAGGGAATTGTAAAGCTAACCAACTATGTGCTAACATTCCTGCTAACAGGGGAATCCCCTGACCAAGGTTCAGTAGGGTCTGGGACAAAACGGTCCAGTGTATCATCAGGTGGTAGGCATCGGAGTCGTAAAGATTTTTTCCAGAAGTTTGTGGACAGTGGAATCCTGACAGCCAATCTTGAGGACTGGTTTTCTGCAATATCAGAAAATTCATCGTGTAAAAAGCCTGTATTTGACGTTCTTTTTGAGTTGAGAGACCTTCAAAAGTTCGACTATGCATTGGAAGGGGTTTCATTTCAGCAGCTGATTCGAATGCCCAATGCTGTTTATGCTTCAACTTCAGATGCTGTTGAAGCAACTGCATATCTTGCCATTGAAGATTTCCTACACGCAAGTGTGAAGGGCTTGTGGGAGGCATTTTGGAGTCAGGACGGGTCCTTGCCTTTCACTGTTGCCTGTCTTCACAGTGAAAGTTTGAAATTCTATCATGCTGAGAAGGCAATTGCTAATGGGAAGCTTGGAGGTCTTGGTGCCACCGCCATAATGCTGAAGAACTCCCGACATTCACATGGGAAGTGGGATAATATTATTGAGCTAGCACTGCTAAGACCCGAAGTCAGGACCCTAGTAGCGGAAAGCGACCAACAGCCGTCTTTTTCTGTTCTTGGGGATGCCCTCTTCTTTGCTCTACGTGTACTATTGTCGAGAAGCCTAAGCAGATCCAATGTTCATCACAGTTCTAACACTGTATTTGTGCTTCTTGTTGATTCTCAGTATGGTGGGGTAGTAAAAGTTGAAGGTGATGTGAATAAATTGGACTTTGATGTGAACAATGTTTATGAATGTGCCGCTGAATGGTTCAGAGAACATTCACATATCGCAGTGTCTTCCTTTGATAGGATTTGGAACAAGCTTGGGAATGCTAACTGGGGTGATATTGGTGCTCGACAAGCGCTTTTGGCAACATTTCATTGTATTGTTCAATTTGCTGGAATGCCAAAGCATTCAATTGAAGATTTAGCTGCTAACCATAGTTCTCTTCTCCAATTCCGCAGAACTGAAAGGCAATTGGGGAACACTAGAGTAAATGGAAATGGTTTGTTCCGGTTCCAGCAGTCTTCTGTTTCCCCTGAAATTGTTGAACTGCATGATGAATCCAAAGAGGTAATGAAATTAGAGGCAGGATCTGTTTTGTGGCTGGAGGACTCGAACTGGCAGAAGGGTTATCAGATCAGTGAAGTTTTGTGTGATGGTGAACTTCCATTTTACAGTTCAACTTCTGTGGAAGAACCAGGAAAGGCTCTATTTTTGTATGTTGGTTCTCATCCTTCTCAGCTGGAACCAGCATTGGAGGATATGACCTTGTGGTATCAGGTTCAGAGGCAGACTAAAATATTGACGGTTATGAAACAGAGAGGTCTCGCTAGCAAATATCTTCCACAGCTGGTTGCATCTGGGAGAATAATTCACCCTGGTCAGTGTCGGAGACCGAGCTCTGGTACAAATTGTGACCACCCCTGGTGTGGGACCCCAGTTCTTGTAACCAGTCCAGTTGGCGAGTTGGTTGCAGAGCTGGTAAGAGATGGGCGATTTGGACATGATGAGGTTCTCAAGTGCTGCCATGACTGCTTATCGGCCCTGTCAACTGCTGCCTCTGCTGGCATCAGGCATGGAGATGTCCGGCCAGAGAACGTGATCCGCGTAAGTTCTGGTGTGAGGCATCCATATTATGTTGTTATTGGTTGGGGGCATGCCATTTTAGAAGAGAGGGATCGTCCGACCATGAATCTTCATTTTTCCTCAACATATGCTCTCCAGGAAGGGAAGTTGTGCTCTGCTTCAGATGCAGAAAGCCTTATCTACTTGCTTTATTTCTCATCTGGTGGGGGTGTTTTGCCAGAGTTGGACTCAGTTGAGGGGGCACTGCAGTGGAGAGCGACAGCGTGGTCAAGAAGGTTGATTCAGCAGAAACTTGGGGACATCTCGACCGTGCTTAAAGCCTTTGCTGATTATGTGGACAGTCTTTGTGGAACACCGTATCCTATGGACTATGAAATATGGCTTAGAAGAATGAGAACAAATATTCACGAGGATCATCATGGGAAGGAAATCGGCACATCAGGTTAGGTCGTGACTTCTTTCCCATGAGTAGTCACGAAGGCAGAGCTGAGACATCTGGAGCATCTGGAATGTTGTGAATTCCAATTTTTTAGAGGTCTCTGATGTCTGAAGTAAAGATAAACCGTCTCAGGTTGAGGCAGCTTGGCAAGATGTTTAGGGAGTGTTTTGAATTAACCCTGAGGACCGTGGAAAATATAACAGTGCATAGTGGATGATCCAGTGTTCTTGAGAACTTGTTTCAACCTCTGCCGGAACTGCTTGGATCTCTAAACAGAAGTCGAGCACGTCATTTGGAGATCTATCTAGAGACCATTTATTGTATTTTCCATCGGAAATTGACGACCTCGTTCTAGACGTCTTGTGAAGCTCGCATAAAATTTTCCTGCCCTCAAAAAGATTGAAAATATATATCATTATTTTCCCCGAGGTTGTGATGATGATCCCGGTGAGTGTTATATTGTATTTAGTATTGTTAAATTTTCCTTTTGTAAATTAAGGTCTGATATCTTCCAATTGTTTCCAAAACCTCTTTGTCTAGTTGTTTGGTTTGGGTGGGTTCATGGACAACTGTGGTAGCTAGCCTTCACAGCATCCAGGATCCAACCTAATCACTTGATGTAAATGGGTGGTTGTTCTTTTTCTCTTTTCTTTCTTTTTTTTTTTTTTTTGTTTGTCTGGGATTTCAAGATACAGATGTTTATGGGGGGGTGTCCCAATATATATCTATACAAAATACTAAGAATTATTCAGTATTGAGAATCAATCCTGTACTCTTGTGAGCTTTAAGGAATGTTTGTTTAGGGCGTTTCATGTGATCTTATTATCTTTTAAATCAGGCGATCTATAGTTGGCAAACTAAATGAAATTTGTTATGACATTAGTTATATACTTGGAAAGCTGCTTTTGATAGCATTTCAGTGACTGCCACTGCCTGCGCTGCTACACTGTTGTCTTCACTGTAGTTCACTGAAGTTCAGTTCTTCTCACGTTTTAAGTTCGGGACTTGGGGGCAAAGAAATTGGGTGAATGTCGGAGATCTCCTCTATTAAAGATTGTAATACAGTCCAGTTTCGGTCGAGACATAAATTTAGTTTGGTGATGCTGCTGCTCTTAGGTAGATTCGTTCTTTGCTTGTCTATTAACCTTTCCTAAAACATGGAAGAAGCAACCATTAACTTGCATAGTTCAAAGGAAGCAGTTATTTTGTATGTTTATGTACACTTACTTGCTCTAACATCCCTACTGTAAAAAAGGATTTTTCAAAAGTTGGGCAACTTTTGATTTGGAAGATGGTTTCAAGTGCAATTTTTCTAGAGAGAAATTGAGTTATGGAAGATTTAGCATCTTCTTTTTAGTATAGTTTTCTCTCTGCGGCTTTTCCTGATCATCTCACTCCATTTTATAAACTGAATTCGCCTGGGACTTATATTTCTGGCTATTGTAATTTCCTTCTTCTATTCTTCTAATAAAATTTTGTTTCCTCTAAAGATGTGTCGTTTCAAAGCTCAAACTAGGTTGGGTAACCTGGGGGATTGATGGATGGATCTTTAAGAGGGCGTTTGGCAACTACTTATGAGTTATTTTTCAACTTATATATAAAAAAGTGACTTCTAGAAGCAAAAAAATTGCTTCTATTTGAAGCAAAAAAATTTTGTTTCTTGCTTCTGAGAGAAGTAACTTCTCAAACTCGCATTATTTTTATTCTCCTTATATTCTTCATGGCTATGATGATGATGATGGTAGTGTTGTTGATGATGGTAGTGGTAGTGATGATGATGGGGTCCTGGTAATCCAATCAGGAACGAACTGCCACAATGTATTATGTGTCACGGAACTAATCAGCATCACTTGGCCGTATCTTATGTGGGTCCCACACACTGCTGACACACTCCCTGATTATTGGAATCGCCCATGAATACAACGACCATATGCTGCTATTATCTTTTCACCCAACAGACACTCCCTTTGGTTATTTTGAGTTCCAACTCTGCAAACAGTGTGCACAGATCAGACATACCCCCTTGGCTGTAAATATTTTTTGGTGGGGTGTGGGGGTGGAGTTTCGATTTTTCAAAACCTTCCTACTGAAGTGTTTTCCATAAACAGGCAGATTGTTTTTCCCTTTCAATTTACTAACACAAATCAAAGTTTCACAGAAAATTTGCGAGAGTCCCACCCCCCTCCAATAAAACCACTTAAGTATAATAGATGGGAACAAAGAAAAAGAATCTCGTCCAGCACGGCTATCAATCATCAATCCGCATCCATTTCTTCAAGTGCTGCCTTTGCTGCTGTCTTTGCTTCCTCTAATAGGTCATTTGGTACCTGAAAACTCGTCAACAGCAATGACAATCACACACAAAAATAGAATATACCCTTTTCAAAGATATTCAAACTCAATTCTCAGGCAGGTTTTTCGAATGTTTGAATGTGAGGACTGCCTTCTCAGCAGTCTTGGGTTCTTCTCTTTTTGTTTTTCTTTTTCTTTTTTTTGTGTGTGTTTTTCCTTCTTTTTTTCTTCTTTTTTTTTCTGTTCGGCACTAACATTCTCAGTCTGCGATCATCAGAGTAGAATTATGTTACATGAATGTATCTTCTTATCCTTTTCTTCAAAAATAAAGCAGAATGCCTAGTTTTAGTAATCGAAATAACATCATCAATAAATAGGCAAAGTCTATGGTCAAGAGTACAACATAATCATTAAACAATAGATGGGGCAGCTGTGCATGCAGGAGAATCTACTTGGTAAATAAATCAAACTGAGTTGTATGACAATAACTGATCAACAGACATTAAACATTATTCAGGACCATCATTTCTTTCTAACTGATCAACAGACATTATTCAGGACCATCATTTCTTTCTTCGTTTCATCGACAACTGAAAAGAACCAAGAGAATGATACATTTGAAAGTTTTTTTTTTTTTCTTATTCTTTTTGTGTTTGTGTGTGCATATTAGAAAGCTGTCAATGAACTTATGAATCCAGTGCTATAAACCGACTCAAGGTTTGGGATTAGGTTTTTTCCTCATTAAGAAATTTCTTTCAGATAATATAACTCTGAGAATTGGTTTTCAGGTTAACGGGAACAATTTGGGGTGGGTTGATTGTGACCTTTGTCACAGGGTTTATCCCAAACCTAGGCTCATGATAACCCATCGAAGAGAGCTTCTTCTCCTTTCCTATGTGGGTGCAATTAAAATGTGGGTGCGTGCAGGGGGATACGAGGGTGACACAATTAGCTCCCAGAAATGCTGGTTCCGTGCTGAATTCAACATGCTCTTACCAAAGAAGTATTACGTTCGATCTTAAATTACTGATAATATTCTACTGGTTTCATTTGTTGCGAGATAGAATGAATTACATTTCAGTGACCATGTTAAATAAATTTATGCATAAGAATAAAGAAACGATACATTTGGTTTCTCTAAAAAGAAGCTCAAGCAGTGTACAAACTTCTACTACAATAATCCATAGCAGTAAATGTGTTAGAAAGATCATGTCTTTTGGAAGGCTCATCTTATCTTCCGAGCCTTGTGCATGGAAAACATGCGTAAGTATCTTAAACAATGCAAGTATTAAACCAATATTTAGATGGGGAGCAGGCCAAAGGTTAACCTCTCAAACATCCCCACCCATCCAAGATATGGATATCTTATAATCCAACATTTCACCTACTTGTTAGATCGTCAACATTTTAGGCCCAAATTAAATGGTTCTGAATGACTTTTTGGAGCAACTTTTGGCAATATTTACACTACTTTTTTGCTGAAGACGGAAACAATTTGGACCTGCAAAGACCTCGAAGATGAAAGATGCAAGTTTCCTCCTAAACTCAGTAAGAACTAGGAGTAAGGAGCAAGAAAGATTACCTTCTGATGTTGGCGGTTTGATTCGTCACATACCCAGCTCATCTCCAATTCAAAGGCTTTGTCCTTTGCCTCATCATGTACTCCATAAATGCTGCACAAAAGAAAAACACTAGTTTTATAGTTGAGTATTCAACAAAAGATGTTAAGGAAAACTACAATACCAAAATCAGAAACATAAGGATCCATGTTTTTTCAGGACAATGATACCTAAAAAATAAATAAATAATAGTAAAAAAAAAATCATAAACTGTAAGATTCAGTTTTCTGCTTGTATAGCATATAGTGCTACACGTTGCCAGCTCTTGGCCAAGAAACCACGGAAATAGACATCAACACATCCCTGACATTTTTCCTTTTTGTCAACTTGATAAATTCATCCTCACTGGTGCACAAATATTAGTGACTAAATTGCACGGGGCACAAGAATATCTGAAGGAGTACTACAGAGTGCACGAGGCACACCAAACTATCCCGTGGATATTCTTGGTGTACTTTTGGAGGACCTTAAATGTGTGGTTATAATGAGTGGTGGAATAAAGACTGACATGAACAAGTGCATCACTTATGCAGCCAATCTAGACGACATCAAAACCCCATTTAAACACAATGAACTGCAGCGAAGAACTATGAAGTGTGAAGCTAATGTGATGTTGCATCGCATAATAGAAATGGAAGAGAAGCACAGTAGTCATATACCAACAAGCTAAACCAAAACAGAAACCACTCACATCTTGGCAACTTCAATAACTCCTTCCCTGCAAGTCATTTTGGAAAGCCTCAACTTTTCGATCTCTCTGTCCACAAGATCCATTCAAATATCGAATCATCATTAAATGTTTTTCATCCTGAACTATGTAAAATAAAGATAATTATGCTCCTAGAGGATTAGAAGAGAGATGTTAAAGAATGCATTTTTATGTCACAAGGACGCTCGTTGTCTAAAACTATCAACTGACTCTGATACCATGTCATGTCCACATGTCGCACACATGCTGATATACCTATTCAAAGGAATCGTATTTTATTCAAATATTTTCCTTTTATCTTTCGTCCAGATATGGTTTCTATGATTTTGACGTAGATCAACATCATTGATAACCTCTATATTGATAGGATTTGTGGGGGTTAGTTTTAGTGTCCAGCACTTTGTACGAGTTCCAGACATCAAAATGTGTCCACGTCTTTGTCCGTGTGCATGTCCATGTAACATAGAGGATAGAACAAACGGTCCCTCCAAGCCATTAAGTGGCATGCATTGTTGCTATCCTTCATTCCTTTCCAATATCTTAATGAATGAGAAAGAAATCAACCATAAAATAGACAATAAGGCAGACTAACAATAGGGGTGCAGGCATTAATTGGTTGAGAGGATCTCCCGACATGATGGTCCGCCTAGGAGATGGTCATGTGGTTCACAGTATCCATAATAATTATCAAACCTATCGCTTCCTTTTGGATTAAGAAAAAGAATGTGGCGAAAAAAAGAAGGAAACAAATAGAAAGAAAAAAAAAATTCCATAGAGCACATGATTATGATCCATCATTCTGTCTACTTGATTCTTAGTTCGGTAGGTCTCACTCCTTCATGTACACTACCACTACCACATTAGTAAAGCTGTAAAGCACCAAGAGTTTACCCAGTTATGTAGCATACGTTGCCCAAAATGGAACAGATAAGAACTTACGTTTTAGCAGCCTGCCTTCCCTTCCCAATTGCAGCACCGAAATACCTCTAAACAAATTTCCAAAGGAAAATTAGTAAATTCAGTCTTGCAGAACAGTATTATTGAAATATTCAGTAAACTCCACTGATTTTGCACTTATGACGGATCTAGAGTTATAGATAATAGATGACAAACAAAATAAAAAAAAATGGACACATTTTCTCTCTAACAGTTTAGGCTTGACAACATTAACTTACATATGAAATACCGGAAGGTTCAACCATGTATAGTTGAGGTCCATCTCGGTCATAACCTCCAAGAATTACCCCACATCCAAAAGGTCTGCACCACCATCAGTTGTGCTCAGGAAAAAATAAGAGATTTTTTTGAAAAGAAAAAACAGAACATTTCAATGTGTAACATTACAAGAATGTATTTTCCCAACCTTAGCCACCAATAGAGGGTGCATAGATGAACATAACCAGCAACACGTTCCGCAAGTTCCTTCACAGGTATGGGTTCCCCATAAGTTCTGCAGATGACAAAGTTACAAACTGTAGAAACATCTGAACCAATATTATAAACAGAAAATTTTTTCGGGGTTTTTGTGAATGAAATAATTCGAGATGATTACAAATCGGTTGAGTTGCACATGGAAACATGGTTTAAGATCTGTGTATCATCATTCAGTATATCCGTGAACTGATGGATTGGGATCACACCAGAAGGTATAATACATAGCTGTACAAATAAAAAAAATCATGATATGCTTTATATGCAAAAGATACAAAGTTATCTTACACTGAACCACATCAAATGCTTAAATAAGCTAAAATATACGTCTTGTTAAATGCTAGTATCTTTTATAAACCATTTATGTACAAAAAGAAAACTATTTCAGGAACTAAACTAACTTTTCAATATGTAGAGCATAAGATACCCCTTTAGATTGCTACAAGGTACAAAAACATTGTACACAACAACCCATGCAGGAAAATGATTTGTTAATTATTTTTTAGGTCTAATTCCGGCTTGTACTGATAGGGCAGGCTCGTCATGACATAATCCAATCACCCTTTTGAATCTTAAGTAGGGGTTTCCATTTCACTTTAAACATGGGGCATAAAAAATAAAAATAAATAAATTCAAAGCAGACAGGAACCAATTGAATGGTTGTTGGGTTATTGTTCCAGCACCCTAATTCTCTTGTTGGCTCTGATACCATGAAATAAAATAGAGAAAAAGACCTTCAAGAGAGTCAGCAGAAGGGGTTTCAATGGCCTAGCATGAGGAAAAACAGGTGTCAGTCAAGTCGTATTATTAAGTTCAGGTTTTTTTCTTTTGAGGTACAACTTCCTATTCCTGCCCCCTATTTCCCATTTTTTCCCTATTCATTTCAAATATGAAAGTATTTATAACAGGCAAGTGTGTTAAAATTTAGTACAAGTACACACCAACTTATACACACACCATCCCTTCCTCAACATAGGTATGCTGCGCTAGAACAGTAGTTATGACTCAGATTTAAACAGTTGAACACCAACATCAAGTTCATGATTACTGAGTGTAGGGACTGGTGAAACACAAAATTTCAGATGGTTGATGTATATACATTGTCTTGTGGCAGTTCTAGACATTTAGTATTAGTAAGCCTGGCATCCCTATTAGTACTGAGTTCATTGATGGGTCCCTTTCTATTCACAGAATAGTTAACAATGCAAACCTTTCATAGTTAATTGCTTCAGACTTGGCTCGTGCAACAATCTGCCGCCCATCAGCTGCTAGTCCAGCCACAGCCTGAGAAATTAACAGAGTACCAAAATTGTAAGCAAATGAAAACAGGAGATTGAAGGCTATTTCTGCATAAGAGCAGACTCAGGTTCCATAAATAACAATATTTCCAATAAGAATAACAAAATCTCGCAATTTTTTTTTTTTACGAAGTAAATCTTGCAATATGGTAAACATGCCATACACGTTTAATGTGTTTGGAGTCATATGTGGTCAGTGAGGTGGTAGTGTCTGTATTGCATGTGTGCTTACTATTATAAAACCAATCCAACGGAACAATAGGCTTCACCACTAACAATGAAAAAACTAGTTTTGGGCAGAAAAATAAAAATAAGCCCTTCCAATGGTAATACTTTGAATTACAGAAAGGGGAAGCAATCACATTCCTAACATGTCTAGACTTTCTCCATCGAAAACTCATACAGCGTACCACTTTCTTATATACAAAATTTACTGCTTTAGAGTTGGTGCATTCCAAACAGACACAGTTCAGAATTTGCTGTACCTCCTACAAAACTATGGGAAATGGTAAACTAGAATTTGCCATTCATAAGGCGTCCAGGGAACTACTAAACTATGCAGAAACATGAATTTCCATGCAAGCTCTGAAATAATTACTAGAGACAAAGGTGATTAAGTCCTACTAGAGGATAGTAAGTACCATATTCTTCCATTCCTAATATCAGCCACTCTTCACATCACAAAATTTTCTTTCCTAATTGAATGAATCCGCCATCGAGATATCTTATTGTGGAAAAAGTAAGTAACGATGAATTTACAGCATTGGTATCCTAAAGAAAAATACTTCACATAAAATTTCTCAGGGTTGTTCTCCAAACCCACTAGATTTAATTACCCTTCCTTAGCTCTTTGTGTACGACAATCTTTCAATCCGTCCAGCTATAAGAAACTTACCAGATACCTTTAATTACTCGGATTCTAAAGTTGGCACTCTGCACTCATTTATCTAACTCCACATTCAACAGAGAATTTACAGAAGATTTATTTTTACGCAGTATTCATATTCAGACAAGATCAAATTTTTTTCACATATTAAACAAAAGTGAAATAGAAAACATAAAGCTAAAAACAAAGAAAACCCAAGAAAGAAAATGTTACCATGCCAGAGTGGCGATCAATAGAGTGGATTCTCCGATTCGAACCCGGTAACATCATTTTCGATGCAATCAGCTTCTCTACACCCTAAAAAAATCCCACCAAAAAAACATCAAAAAGAAAGAAAGAAAGAACCCTAAAAATTAGAGTAGAAAAAGAGAAAACCCAAGTTGTGAGACTTTACCAAAACAATTCCATCTTTACATTTGATCCCAATAACAGTCCTGCATATAAGAACAATTGAAAGATAGAGCACCAATGTAAGAAAAAATTTACGAAAAAGCAAACCACCCACCAACCCAAGTGAATACTACTACTACAGTACTACTGACGCACACGGAAGATGAATCAAGAATTGAACGCACCCACTGTTATCGACAGCTTTGGCAGCGTATTCGATCTGAAAAACACGGCCGTCAGGAGAGAATGTGGTGACGGAGAGGTCGTATCCAGTTCCTATGCTGCTCATCCTTATTCTTCTTCTTCTCTCCTCTTTCCTTGTCTCTTTCAGAACTCAAAAAATCATTCGAGTATACAACAAAAAAAACCTACAAGAAGCTTTCTTAGATCTCAAGAAACTGGAAAAAAGCTTGACATTTTAAGCTGGACACAAAAAAAAAAAATGTTGGGTACTTGCTGCGTGACACCAATAATGATGGTACTTGGTAGGGATAACTCGAACTGGTGATTTTTTTTTTTTTTTTTATGAAAACGTTTTTTATAAATCATTTTCACAAAAAATCAATTATTATAAAACTTGTAACCCCATTTAAAAATTGATTTCAATAAATTGTACAAAATAAGGAAAAAGCCATTTGAACATAAATTTTTTTTGTTTGACTAAGCATAAACATTATGAGACCCACATGACTACGATCTAAGGGCTGATATTTAGTGAATATGTTCTCTATCCCCACAAAAATCAGCTCATTCTAAAACTTATAACCTCATCAAAAATTAGATTGAAGTCATCACTGTTTATTTTTCACTGTTGATTTTAAATCAACTTCCAATCAATTTTTTGTGGTGTTAGAAGTTTTAGAATTGGCTGATTTTTTGTGAGGATGATCTACATAGTGAAGAGAACATACTCACAAAATATCAGTACGTGGATCGTAGTAATGTGACCCCACAATATTTATGTTTTGCTTTCAAGCAGCCCCCTGTCCTTTATAGTCGTCTCCTTGAAGAAGTCCCGATTTCGCCATGGAGATTTGGTGATAGGCCTGCTTAACATAAAAAAAATTATGTTCACGTAGCAGTGTCCCAAAAATAAACGATGAGAAATAGACTCAATTTTTTATAAAGTTAGAAGTTTTAGAATTGGCTGATTTTTTTGTAAAGATGATCTACATGGTGTAGAGAACATCATCACCAAAAATTAGCCCTTGAAGTAGCCTTAAGAGTTTGATGTCGACATTATTTTTGGTGTCACACTAACAAAATCCAAAAAGAAGTGTACATGTTATTGGTACTTGGGTCGGTAATCGTTGTTGACCTAAGACACCCGACTTAATAAGTCATAGCTTTTGTTGCCAAGCATTAGAGCATCCACAATGGTGCAAAGTGAAAAAGCTATTTTTGCTTCCGACGTTTTAGCCTACGAGATGGAGTTGAACATCGGTGAAAGGTAAAAAAAATTTCAAAAATTAATAAAAAACGATTTCTGGATACAAATGTAAATTTTTGAAACAAAAAAATAAAAAAACATTACCAGGGACCACGCCTATCAATTTTTATTATTTTTTATTTTTAAAAATTACATTTGTGTCCTATTTACCCTAAATTAAAGCCTCCACCTCCAAACGTTTCTCCTCACCCTCTTCACTTCTCTTCTTCTTCATTCATCTTCCTATTCCATGTTCATTTCCTCCTGAATTCAAAAAAAAAAATTCTCCCCTTTCATTTTTGCACAATCCCACTTCTATTTTCTGTAACGCCCCGAACCCCAAATACAAGGGACATTACCATCAGTCTACAACGAGACTCAAATCCGGCAGAGTCTCCCCTGTAAACTGGACCTTTCATCACCTAATAGACACAGTGCATATAAAATTTTACGCAGCGGAAGCAAATTTAAACAAGGATATGCACTA
>MVGT01000443.1:80118-96517 GCA_002174775.1 Macleaya cordata | reverse complement strand
TTTTTTTTGTTAGTGGGGGTCCCACATTTTCACCATCAACTTAAACTAGCTTGAGAATCTTATCAAATAATATCAACATTTTACTCACATCTTATACATTTTGGAGATTTAAAATTCATCCAAGCTGAAAAAAGTTTGGAGAGTAGATTTGGTGAAATAATTATCTCATTTAAATTAGTGTTATCATCAACCTCTTAAGGTATGTTCAAATCACATATTTTACATACATACTTTGTATTGCTTGTGTTTATACAGCATCAAAATGTAACATTTTTATTGTTTTAGGACTATCCATTTATATTGTCTATTATGTGTTTGTAGAAATGTCTCAACCAAGTAGATACATAGAAAAAAAGAAACTTGGCAAGAGAAAGACCTCAATTCCACATGACCTACCAAAATATGACGTTCTCGAACAACAAATACTCGAACAACATTCTGAAATAGATTTTACTGTGTATAGATGAATTGAAGACAATAACATTCATGTTTCACATGGTTTGCTTGAAAACACGGGAGATCGCAGGTCAAGTGTTCTTCAGTAATGCAAGAACGTACGTTGCGGCTGGTTGGTTAGTTGCATTAATTGACCTGAAATTAGTGAAAACCTATGATTGGTATGGTGCGGTCTATGTCTACTTGATGGTGAGTTTGGATGCGGCAACACGTACAGATCCAATTGGAAAGTAAGTTCAAAATTCCATTAATGGGTCGTGGCAAATATTGGAAGTAATTTACTGTATTTTGCTTCAAACTATAAGTTTTGTTTAGTTTTTGTTTATTTTAATACACATGACCTTAGATAAAGTTGTTAATCTTATTATGTCGTATATTATTACCATCTTATTGATACATTATTGGTTCTATAAGTAACTTTCCACACCTAAACCAGACAAAAACATACCCCCTACCATATGTCGATCAAAACGTGTTTTGATTTTGATCTTTTCTAGTGGCACCATCTTCACTGATCACAACCCAGCTTCGACCAATGTTTTAAAACTCGGACCGGACCGGCCGGTTCAACCGATGAACCAATGAACCAGTGAAAAATCTGGGTTGGGTTGATATCGACCCAGGGTTTTTTAATAAAATTAGGGTATTTTTTGCAACCAGGTCGACCCGGCCGATTCAACCACCGACCCAAGCAACCCAGCTGGGTTTTAAATGGGTCAATTTTGACTTTTCAGTTTATTTTATTATTTTTTGCAAAAGCTAATTAAAATAAGTGAAGATTCCAATGTTGTGAAGATTCTAATGTTTTGAAAAGAGAAACAGTTCAAAGCTTGTTTATCTCTATATATAATGCGGCTTCATACACGGCTAAGTGTTGCGTGTTTGTCGTTTTGTTTTGTTTTTTTGTTTTTTTTACTTCTCTTTAAGAAATACCGAATATATCCCGTCATATTATTTATTTGTTTACACTTGGGTTACACTTGCCAATGTGGTCATATTGAATTAATCCAAGGGCTGACTTTTTTTACGATGATCTACTCAATGTCTAGATCACATCAGCATATACATTGTCATCAGTGGGCCCACCTGTATCTTATTTTTTCAATAATAACATACCGCATAATTTGTCAATTCACACGCGCGTAGCGCGTGATGGACAACCAACTCACATGCGCGAAGCGCGTGTGGGGGGCTCGTTTAATTAAAGAATGAAACTTTTGATTTTTTATTTTTTCAAACAACTAAAAAGAAAACAAAAAAACCTAAAAGATGAAAAACGTGAAAACTGGGCTCCATTTCTCTGTATTTTAAATTATTTTATCGTTTATTTGATTAACTTCTTGTGTTTCTTTTTGTTGCTAACTTCTCTCTTTTTCTTATGTATATTTCAATGATTCAACTTGGTACATACATTCATCATCAAATTCAAGAGTAGATCAGAAATTGGCTTCAATGATACATTTAATTTGGTACACTATGATTCTACTGTGAAAAAATTGTATGTAATATATAAAACTTGTACATAGTATATGTACTATGTGTTGTGTACAATATAGGCCTATATACTTGGGTTAATCCAGTTGACCCACTGATTCAACCGGTTTGACCCAACCTAATATCTTGTCCGGGTCGATCTCCGGTCCGATTTTTAAAACATTGGCTTCGACACAATGCTACATCTTCCATAGTATTAAAATTCTTTCCACGGACTCATTTTTTAACCATTGTAGAAATTTGAAAGTGAAAAAAAAATGAAGGAAAAAATGCACAAAGTGAAGCTACTGAGAATTCTTGGAGTTGAAGGAGAGATTTGGGTGGGTAGTGGAGAATGCTCCTGGAATGAATTTATAGGCAAAAGCTAAAGCCAACGGTAAAAAAATATCCGTTGGAGTGGGAATACGAATGGAAGTTCATGATGTTCTTTTAAAAGAATAGAGTTGTTAGGATTAAATAAAAATAATAATTTTTTTTTTCAAAAAAAATTCAAAATTGAGTGAGGCGTGGTCCCTGCACCACGCCTGGTGCTGCCACCACGCCTAGTGATGGGCGTGGTGCTCCCTCCACGCCCCATCACTTTTTATTAAAAAAAAATGTTCAGGCTTAGAGTTTGGTCCACGCCCAACAAAGGGTGGGTACCTTCCTCCACGCCTCATGTCAGGCGCATTCCCAGTACCCCGCCCAGCCAAAAAAATCTCCAGATTGTTGTGGGCATCCAACTCAAAACTAATTTGCAATAGGTAGTGTGACCCATGATCATTATATATTGGGTTTGCTAGGCTCTCATATCCCATGTGGGACTATTCTTATCACGCCCTCTCATGTGTGGGGTTCTTTTGCGCCTAATATGTGGAACTCTTTTTGGGTGACGGGGAACACGTGTCGCCGTTGGGCCTATCACTTCTGGGCCTGCGCTCTGATACCATATTAAGTTTGTGGGTGTCCAACTCAAAACCAATTGGCAATGAGTGAAGTGGCCCAGGATCATTATATATTGAGTTTGCTAGGCTTTCATATCCCATGTAGAACTATTTTCATCAAACTTACCATCTTCTCTCATAAGCGAAAATATATATTATACATTACCCACTGCGCAATTCTTTTAAGTTAAAGTCCATAAAAATAGAACTGATGTGGATGTTCTTAGTAGAGGCACTCGCGTTTTGGAAGAGCGAGCACGGACACTTCTCTAATAAGAGAATATAGAATAGTGTCCATGCCGTGTCCATTAAATTGAAACAGAGACTTCCCCTCCCCCACGAATCTCTCAATTCTTTTCTGTGCTACATCAGTTATTTTGTATTTTTCCTCTTCATCTCCTCTCTCTCACTTCCTTCAAAAAGATTTCAAATTTTGGTGTTAGAAAATTCTATTTTAGTTTTCCAAGGGAAACTAATATAATTTCGTTTGTGGAAGATCATCTTAATATGCTCTCATGTCCCATGTGGGACTATTCTCAATACGCTCCCTCACGTGTGGTATCCTTTTTGGGTGACGTGGAACACGTGTGGCCATTGGGCCTGCGTTCTGATACCCATGGTTCGCCGACTCGGCCGAGTCAGACGCGACTCGGTTGACTCGGATTGGACTCGGTGGCAACCTACCCAACTATCCAATACCAAGCTCGGACGGTTCATGACTTGGTGCGACTCGTCCGAGTCAGTCTCGACTCGACTATAACTCGGTCAACTCGGTTAGGCTGACTCGACAGAGTCATATCAGTTAAATTTTTTTAAGATTCTTTTTTTTTTTTAAATTTAAATTTTTTTATTATTTTTTACTCAGCTGTAACTCGGTCAACTCGGTCTGACTCGGGGTTTTTTAATTTTCTTTTTGTCTTTCTTTTTTTTTTGGCCTCAAACCTGACTCGGGGTGACTCTGTCCTGACTCGGACTCGGTCACCACCGAGTCTGAGTCAGCGAACCATGTTGATACCATATTAAGTTATAGGCAGCCAACTCAAAACCAATTGACAATGAGCAGAATGGCCCAGGATTATTATATATTGGATTTGCTAGGCTCTCATATCTCATGTGGAACTATTCTCAACAGACTATAATGGGGTTTTTTTTTTTGCATAATAGAGTGTAGTCCTTTCTAGTTGGGATCTCCTTGTTAGGAATTTCGGAGAAATCGATTCAATCACATATGCACAATCTACGAGACAAATCAAATATGCAAAACAAGAACAAAAGAATGAGAAACAACCAAACCACACACAACACAAGATTTACGTGGTTCGGCAAGATTGCCTACATCCACGGGTGATAATGATACTTTCCACTATATGAAAATAACGAAGAAACAGTTACAAAAGACTCACCTTCAATGGCAGCCCACACACCACAAGAGAAAACCTCACAACCCCTTACGAGAGAAACCTCAAAGTTGTAAAGACCTAACTCACAACCCTCTCTCATTGGTTGAACGCCATACGGCAGCCCTAAAGGGCTGCCAGCCTTTCTTCTCTCTTGTTCTCAGACTCACAATCCTTTCAAGAGATATCACACTTTCAATGTTGTTTTCTGAATGCTTTAAGCTAATGCCCTACTCCCATATTTATAGCCTCCAATAGGTATCCCAATCTTAGAAAGGAAAAGGGAATCCTAAACTAAATATGAAAAAAAAAACCCACCTAAAATAGCAAGTCCCTCAAATACAAGAGAAACAAGTTTCTAAAACCTAGTGGGACTCTAAATAAGAGTCCTAAATATCGACAAACTAACAATTCTTCACCTTTGACGATATTCTGCCAAATGGCTCCTCTACTGTTCTACTCTTCACGTACATCATCGCCACCTCATTGCGCCTTACGACGCCTCCACCTGTAGGATATTTGATCAAGTTCGAACTTAATCTATGGTACCACATTTGTCAGTATATCTGCAGGATTCTTCTTTATGTGAATCTCCAATCCAGAAAATCCTCCACCGTCTATAGTATCCCACATAAGATGATAATAAACATTAATATGCTTCGACTTCTCAACACCCAAATCTCCAGTCAAGCCCTTAAGCCAAATGGCTTCTCTCATGGTCTCTGTTATAGTGATCAATTCTGCCTCCATTGTTTATTAGACAACAATTGACTGTAATATTGACCTCCAACTTAACGGACCTCGTGCCAATGTAAAAGCATATCCTTTAGTAGGTCTCGATTGATCCACATCACCCGCATTTTCCGCATCTACGTAGCCACAAACATGTAATCCTAGACCACCATTATGTTGGTACACCCCTCCTACATCAACAGTACCCTGTAGATACCCACACCTCACTGCCTGCCGATGCTGTTCTCTCAAATTCGCTAAATAATTAATAACACGAACTGCCTGTGAAATGTCAACTTGAGTGCACATTACCACATGGACCAAGCTACCAATTGCACTCCACTCCTTCATATCAAACTCCATACTCCAGCGAGATCTGACCGTGTCAACCTCCACTATGCTCGTAGCAGTATCAAGCATGTCTTTAGCGTATAGCAGTAAGATAATCAAGGAACTACCTAGTAGCCTTTTGAAATACACATAGTTATCACACAAGCTGTATGTAAACTCCCGATCCTCAATCACTGTGCCAAACCTCTTGCCTTGGCGACTTCTTCAATTCATACAAAAACTCCTTTGATCTGAACACATGAATCATCTTCCCTGCAACAACAACATAACTTCTGGGCTGCGACATTTTAATGTCTTCCTCCACAACATCCTTCAAGAATGCTATAAAGACTTTGAGTTGTACCGACTCTAAGTCCATGGATCCCACTTTAGCCAACAAGGCACGGTTAGAAGTGTGCTTCATTGGAGAGTAAACTTCATACACACCTTCCCTTTGTGCATCGCCCTTGACTAACAATTGCGTCTGTCTCATACCGTGTGTCAATTGTGCTTGGAGTTGTATCCTTCTTAGTGAACACCCATTTGCACCTACCTGCATTGCTTCCCTTAGGTAGCTTCACAAGCACCTAAGACATGTAAAGAGACTTCATCTCTTCACCCATCACTGCTCTCAACTTATCTTCATAAGCCCACAATGCATAGATTACGACCTCTTCATAGCCATACCATACCGATGCTCTAATGGTTTTCCTCTTCCTTTCACTAATAAAGAACTTTCACTTCCTGTTGTTGCAGAGATCCCCTTATAGGAACCTCTTCCTCATCTACATCTTCTGACGTATATCCCTGTGTGAAGTATAACCTCCACCTGCCCAGAATCACCAACACTCTCCTCCACCCAAGTCGAACTCCGTTTGCTAGGATGATGCAAACCAGATTCCATATATGTGACATCCTTGTTGAACACAAACTTGTGGCTCTTTAGATACCACAATTTGTCACACCTGACTCCATCCTTACAGCCCATAACCATTTACTTCCACAATGGATCTAGCTTACTTTCCCTAACATGGAAATAAGCAAAACCCCTACATATAAAAAATAGAATCATAACCAGCAAAATTTCATAAACATACCTCAAAATATGTCCTCGACTCGATGGTTGTCGATGGTGATCTGTAGATAAGATAGCATGCCGGTTTAACTTCCTCATCCCGATATTGTTTACTCAACATGCACCATGTTATCTTCATAACGGTCCGGTTCATCCTTCCTATCACGCCCCGCTCACACGCATACCAATATTGTCCCTACTTTAGCCACCCCACACTGGGTACAGGGTTTTGTTCTTGGCGAGAGCCCAACCCAGTCCAGGCCTAACTTAATGACAACCTGACCAAACCAGGCTCACCCAAAAGGCCTTAGCACACTGTAAGACGATTTGTGAACTCATAGCCCAGGCTCTGGACACTCTCCTAGGCGATGTGGGACTAATACCTCCTCCCACCACCCCATAGGATGAGCCATCCTCGACTCTGATACCATAATGTCACGCCCCACTCACAGGCGTACCAATATTGTCCTTGCTTTAGCCACCCCACCCAGGTACAGAGTTTTGTTCTTGGCGAGAGCCCAACCCAGTCCAGACCCAACTTAATGACAACCTGACCAAACTCAAGCTCACCCAAAAGGCCTTGGCACACTGTAAGACGGTTTGTGAACTCATAGCCCAGGCTCTGGACACTCTCCTAGGCGATGTGGGACTAATACCTCCTCCCACCACCCCATAGGATGAGCCGTCCTCGGCTCTGATACCATAATGTCACGCCCCGCTCACACGCGTACCAATATTGTCCCTGCTTTAGCCGCCCCACACCGGGTACAAGGTTTTGTTCTTGGCAAGAGCCCAACCTAGTACAGACCCAACTTAATGACAACCTGACCAAACCCAGGCTCACCTAAAAGGCCTTGGCACACTGTAAGACAGTTTGTGAACTCATAGCCCAGGCTCTGGACACTCTCCTAGGCGATGTGGGACTAATACCTCGGTTGGGCTTTCGCCAAGAACAAAACCCTGTACCCGGTATGGGGTGGCTAAAGCAGTGACAATATTAGTACGCGTGTGAGCGGGGCTTGATATTATGGTATCAGAGATGAGGACGGCTCATCTTATGGGGTGGTGGGAGGAGGTATTAGTCCTACATCGCCTAGGATAGTGTCCAGAGCCTGGGCTATGAGTTCACAAACCGTCTTACAGTGTGCCAAAGCCTTTTGGGTGAGCCTGGGTTTGGTCAGGATGTCATTAAGTTGGGCCTGGATTGGGTTGGGCTCTCGACAAGAACAAAACCTTGTACCCATTGTGGGGTGGCTAAAGCAGGGACAATATTTGTACGCGTGTGAGCGGGGCGTGATACTTCCCGTTATCTCTTTCCTTTGAGATGCTTCTCTCACCGTGAAGTGCCTCATTATGCCTTCAATTTGACAATACTCCTTTATGGGAATATTCATAAATTTCCCCCCAATGATGAACCTAAGTCGCCATCCTTTCTTGTCAGTCTGGGTCTTCATCATAGTCCTCCACTTCGATAAACTTCCAACGACTTCTCCTACCTTTATGACACACAATCACACTCTCCTAGAAAAGTCATCAATGAAAGAAAATCTCATGCCTTCGTTAACTGGCCTCTACACATCCTAATGGATGTCATCCAAAGTAATAAAATAATGGACATCATTGCCAAGTTTTATCCTATTCCAGTTTCCATAAACATACCATTCACAAAACTCACCTTTGGCAATCTCCAACCTGTTTAGCAAATCTTCCTTGCTCTTCACATCTAATCCCACTTCACTCATATGCCCCCAGCTGTATATGATATAACTTTTCGAGATTAGAACTTCCTTGTCTTCAGTTCCAACGGCTCCACCTGTTACTATACCCCCTTGAATCGCCAATCTGGAGTTACCATCCGCTATCTTTAGAACTCCCCTTTCAGCCACAAACTGTAGCCTTTGGATTCTTCTTCAGTTCAGGAATGTGTCTCACCTCAGATAAGATTTTCACCTTATCCTCACTGGTCTTGATCTGAACCATTCTTATCCCAACCGTCTTGCAAGCTAAGTCATTACCCAACACTATATGACCTCCATCCACCTCCTTGTACGAAGTGAACCAATCCCTATTGGGTCATATATAATAAGAACAAACAGAATCAAGAATCCATACCTCACGATGATCACCCGATGTGACCATCAACACCTCTCCTGTATCTGTACCATCCTCAGCTACTGCTGCTCCAACTAAACTTGACTTCCCTCCATGTGCCATATCTAGTGACACCAATAGCATTAATCTCCTTTTTGGCTTTTTTTCTTAACTCTAGGATTTTTCCCAAGTACATATTCATTCCCCTTCACAAACAAGTATACAACCTGAATGTCATCTATTGCATCACCTAAACTCATCTAAAGAGATAGTTTCCTTTGATGCCAATAGACCTTGAATTGATGATTCAAATAATTTTGGGAAAGAAAACACAACAGTAACATAACATGATCTTCATTACGCGCTACTTCACTCACATTCAATAATTCACAAATAACCTTATATAAATTATTAATATGGTAAAACAAATTTGTACCTTCTTTGAACCAAAAAATAATATAATTGTTTCTTTTGAAACTACCTCCTTTAGAAAGACTTCGTCATTTAAGTTCTGCAACTTCTTCCATAATCATCATCCTTCACATCCGTTGATTTCCCCTTAAAGACCTTGTGCTTAACCTTATTGGATCAGCGAATCCTTGACGGACTTGCACAATCTAAAATCTGTCTTCCCGTCGATCTTCTATACATCGAACCTCGTGTTCGAAAAACCCTTGCAAATCTTGATGTCATCTCTCAATACGATCGAATAACTCAAAACTCAGATCCTAGTTTGTCGAACAACAAACTACACGGTTCCTTGGTCGAACCTGCCAATCTGATTCCTTAACCCAAGCTCTGATACCAGTTTATTAGGAATTTCGGAGAAATCGATTCAATCACATATGCACAATTTACGAGACGAATCAAATATGCAAAACAAGAACGAAAGAACGAGAAACAAACAAACCACACACAACACAAGATTTACGTAGTTCGGCAAGATTGCCTATATCCACGGGCGATGATGATCCTTTCTACTATATGAAAATAACGAAGAAACAGTTACAAGAGACTCACCTTCAATGGCAGCCCACACACCACAAGAGAAAACCTCACAACCCCTTACAAGAGAAACCTCAATGTTGTCAAGACCTAACTCACAACCCTCTCTCAATGGTTGAATGCCATACGACAGCCCTAAAGGGCTGCCGACCTTTCTTCTCTCTTGTTCTCAGACTCACAACCCTTTCAAGAGATCTCACACTCTCAATGTTGTTTTTTGAATGCTTTAAGCTAATGCCCTACTCCCATATTTATAGCCTCCAATAGGCAATCCTAGAAGGAAAAGGGAATCCTAAACTAAATATGAATAAGAAACCCACCTAAAATAGCAAGTCCCTCAAATACAAGAGAAAGAAGTTTCTAAAACCTAGTGGGATTCTAAATAAGAGTCCTTCTAAATATCGACAAACTAACACTCCTTACCCATGCTCAATTTCCAATGCAAATATTTACGCCATACAAAAGCAAGGCCAGGATGATGAAACTTCAACATGTGTAATGGTCGTTGTCTATTTCAGACGGGGATGCTTGATTTTGTAACAAAAAATCAGGGCACATAATCTGCTCATTTGTGAACTTCATTTGTAAATGATTTTAATAAAATTCCTTTCTTTCCAACAGTAATAAAAAAATAACTAAGATTTTCAATAGTTATTAAAAAAACTGATTATCTTTAATAAGCTACAGAGAATTGGTGTTTATATCCATTGATTCTTGGAAAAAAAATTACTTCATTTTTATTTAAGAACAAACTAAAAATATATAAAATGTATAATCTAAGGTTAAGACACAAGAATTATTAAGAGCATCTCCAGTGCAATTGTGATTGTGGTAAAAAGTAGAAAAGTGAAGATAAACTTGGAAGTTGATTTGGCAGGTAGAATGAAAAGACATTGGTGGAATAGGAAGACATTGGCTTAGAATAAGATGACATTGTGTAGGAATGTAGGATACATAAGAGTCCATGTTTCATCTAGGATTTGTGTTAGGTGTACCTTATAAATATAACCATTGAGGGTTGTGTCATCAATTGAGTAGGATTAATATAGGGGGAAAAACAAAACCCTTTGTTTGGAAAAAATAAAAAAAAAATCTCTCTTCAATTCTCTATATTGCATCATCTCCTTAAAGATGTGATGTATATTCTAGAGCCTCTCTCAAACATTTTGAGCTCTTAGAGCAAGTAATTGTTAACAGATCTTATTATCAAAGATTTGTCGATTTCTTTCTAACCAAAAAAAAAAAAATCTAATTCTTATGTGAAAATATATATGAGAATTCTTAGGTTAACTCTGCGATATTTTTTTGCGACAGATAAGATATAGTCATCAAATGCATTTTAAGTTTTTAACTGCCACAATTACTATGCAATTGTGACTAAAAATCATCACAAAAGAGAGAAAAGAAAAAACAAAATAAACCCCTCTAGTTTAAGCGGACTAACCAAACTTTGTTTTTCTCTTCTGCACAATCATTTTGCGTGTCTTGTGCTGCGCATAGATGTATAAGAACATACCTCAAAACTCTGTCTTTCACAAAATGTCTTATCTTAAAATGATAATTATCTCTAAATATTGTACAAAAAGAAAAAAAACAACAACAACAACAAGAGCCCCAAAAAAAGAGCAGCAATACAAACCATATATTGGTTATTCTTACAACAAAGCGTCCTTGTTCCATTGCGTATTCCTGCACATTATTTTGCATTCTCTGTGCAATTTTCACTAACAAGTGAATTTAAAGTTTGAAGTGATAAGAATAACCAATTCGAAACTTCTTTTTCTTTTCCTTTCCTCTATTTGTTTTCTAGTATAAATAACATCACTGAGCTTAGCATTGACATCTAAATTTGGAGAACTAACTCAAAGCCTCCACATGCTACCAATTACACCTTCCTCATGAACCCAATGTCCAGCATGTTTGCGTCATGATAAGCCTGGTTCGTTAAGGATACTCTTAGCTTGCAAGACCTGTTAAAACCTGAGAGTTATTCAAAGTCTTTTCTATTTCATTTTTTTTTTCTGCCTCTCTCTCTCTCTCTCTCTCTCTCTCTCTAATAAATTTTAACATGCCAGATTTGATCATCCAAACCTATTCCATAAGCTCAACAACAATAATTTGAACGAAAATAAATTAGCAGACAGAAAATCAAAGGAAAATTACCTCTACGACGGAAGAATTGGAAGCGTAGCCCAATGAGAGCTATTACCTTCATCGGCCCTTTCGTCTTTAATGGTAATGATTTCACGGATAGATACTTGCTCCAGGTCTCTTGGTTTTTGATTGCTAGGAAAGAAATATGGATCAACGGCGATACAACCATCTGCATCTTTACTCTTAAAGTTATCGTCAATACCGTTATAATCCAGGTTTTGCAAAATCTCAGGGAGTGAAGGATTTCTGTCCTCTGAAAGTTTACTTCCCATTTCTATGTCGATCTTCTCCTTGGAGCTGATTACAACTCCTCCAACAGTTGGAGTTTTGGGCCCATCTTCCATATGATCATCTTCCATCACCAATGCCCGGAACTCATTCATCGAAGGCGGAATCTTCGAGAAAAAGATTTCTTTAATGTTCCTAAGCATACCCTTATTATGTGGATTCTCGTTCTTATCATATCGGTACCGGAAGTTCTCGTAAGTTGTCTGCAATAATAACAAAGTAAAAGCAAGGATGAGTATACTTGGGCAAGCTAAGTAGTATCTTTAGGTATAAATATATCTTTATGTATATGTATATATACAAAAAGCACTGAAAACAGACAGATATATCATACCATGTTATAGGAGTCAGAATGTGAGAATAGGAAAAAGCCATTACTCATGATACTCATCTCTAAGAGATCTTCTACGCCGTAAACTGACCCAATCAATGATACCCATTCTCTAATATTCTAATAAATCTATTGTTTTGGACAGCCGGAAAAATACTTAACATACATGAAGAAGAAAAGAAAACCCATAAACAGCAACTCATCCAAATTGAATATTAATTGCAGGATATCTGTTGTTGGATAGTCCACCGATGAGTCTCAAGTCGCAACCAACACTCAAGTATTGCTTGTTCTTGTCTTCCTCAGGATATAAACATAGTGTCTGCTATTTGTATTTCTTGCTTTATCCTCATTTGAAAGAACTTAAAAAGAAAAAGAAAAAATCAAGCAGAACATTTTGTTCTATATATTTTCTACAATTTTATCCAATCAATATTTATTGGTTTTCTGATGAAACCTCGATTACAGGTTGACACACTTGAAGAAAAGAATAAGAATATGCTTGATATATTCATTTCAGAAATAAGTCATCTTGGTCGATTTTAAACGTCTTCTTAGTCGAATAGAATCTAGAAGTGGTTGGGGTCCAAGAACCATGCCAATGCTCAGTCAAAATAGACAGAATTTAATCATTGAATTGTTGGTTTCTAACCATGGTATCAAATATTGATATAGTAAGGTGTATTTGTGACCGCCTCTCTCTCTCTCTCGGTCTGTCTGTCTGTCTGTCTCTAGTTGATGAGTTCTCACTGACTAAACAAGTTGAAATTTAGGCTGGTTTCCGAGTTAATTTATACTTCTTAAGTCAGAGCAGTACCAAGCATTTATCATTACCAGAACAACCATATATTTACTCTCTCAATAAAGGATAAATGTTTAACTTGTTTTCCAATATTTGCAATTTAGTAGTATGAAGATCACCTGGTTTGTGCAGATCAAGTAAGAATGGAAAACTGTAAGCCCGCCAACAAACCAAACAGATATGAAGCAGTATACTATGAGAATAACTGATAAGACCTCTCTTGACATTGTTTTCCACAGGGAGTCTTTATGCTTTTGTTCGAATACGTTAATCCAAGAAAAGACAAAGACGTAAAGACACAGAAATGTCGAGGATGATATAAATAAGAAGAAGAACCGATAGTTGCGCTGCAACCAAATCAACAAACAGAGGAAGTCCATCAGTTTCTTGGAAAAAATAGGCTTAAGATTCCAAAGTTCTAACTAGGCAAATTTAAAGGTCAGAATGTTGATTATGAATTGTATATCAGATTCAGATGATTTTCAGTCTGTCCACACTCATATTCCAAATAAACTGCAAAAGTTTTGGGTGGTCAAGAGAGAATTCGGAGAGAGGTTCTAAAGATCTACATGATTAAATAGTCAATATCAGATTTTACTGATAAAAAAACATTAAATAGTCAACTCATCAGATTCAGATGATTTTTGCGTTGACTCCATACACACAAGCCTATTACCGCAAACCAATAAACGTTCTTCTTACTTCTGCCTAGGAACATATACAAACAAAATAGCAGTATAAACTTGGTCAAGTCTAATGTTTCTAAATTTTGAAGAACTTACTACTCCAATGCACTGACCCACCCACGGGCAGTGGTGATCAAACCTCTGAACACAATTGTTACAAATCGAACAGTGAGATGCGCGGGGCGGTCGATACAGCAAGCATGTGTCACAGAACTTCACTCTTACTGAATGACCATTTACTAGGACATCCTTTGTTCGCGGTAGTTTCAAATGGGGGGTTCTACCATTGACCCACTCCATAGACGGGGTAGTTGAATCAAATCCATCTTCGGGTTCAGGAGGTTTTAGGTTCCTAGGTACAATACCTGGATCTCTACCAGAAGTCAAGAAGAGAAACGTTAAGTCCTGCAAAATGCATCAAAGGGATCAGATTTAATCATTATCTGCTAACTAAATTCCCATCATTTCCAATAAGAAAAAAGGGAGGAAAGGGAAGTGGAAATGGACAGTAATCATTTTTACTTTTTATGATAAGATAAAGAAAAAGATGACTAACCAGTATGGTGGCTGTCAATCCCACAACCAGAACAGGATACCCAAGAAGTTCATCATGGCTTCTTATTTTTGTAAGGACCTGATAACAAAATGCTAATGCCGGACCGCCTATAAGAAGTGTGGATAAAAATAATGATGCCACATCGGGACCAAAGATCATTCGCCCACCACAGAAAAACCTCTGATTCATTTTTTGCATCAAACATGCATGAAAGTAAAATGATTGTTAGCTTATTTTCAGTTTAGTCTGATTAGAATTACACCAAGCAAGCTCATTCAAATCAAAACTAATCCATAAATGTGAGTAAAACTTGGAGTAAGCAAAGAATCAAAAGAAAGATTGACTTTGCTTGGGAAAATAGGAAAGCCAAACTATAATATGATCACCAATAAGAAGAAGAAAAAAAGAAAATCGACCAACAAGCTTATCAATGAGTCAGGATGAAACATACTAAATTTTTGCTACAACTCCAAATTCAGTTTCTTCCGGGAAAAAATCGATTTTTGTATCAAACAAACAAACATGGCTTCCTTTGGAACTTCATTGTTCACAAATTGAAACTAAGAAAAATGCCAATTCTTTAAGCAACATACAAGCAAATCCCTGTCAAATAAATCATTCAATGAGTTCAAATCTGTGATTTACGAACGAAAAAAGTGAGAGGATTGTAGGAAGAGATCCACATAGCTTTCATTCCAAAATCATTCCTCATATGCAAAAGTAGAAACGAATGGATTCATTTTATGATTGAACATAGGACATCCAGATCATAAATCACAAAACCCATTAAATTCATCATTAACAACCACAAGAACTCTTTTGTAATAAAACAACCACAAGGAGTCAATAATCGTTAATGTTCATATAGATGCATTGATTTGAGAAACAAAATCTAAAGCTACTATCTGAAGACCCACATAACTTTCTTAGATGCAAATTCACTTTCTTTTTGGGAAAAAAAACCCAATTCATTATTGTTTTCTCTCTCCTCCAATCTGCAACGTAAAAAAAACAATAAGACCCAAATTCATTTTATGATCAACTAAATAAACACATCCAAAAAAACTAATTCAATCATTAAGAAGAACAAAACAAAAAATTGAAAGTGACAAAGGAAGACCCACATTCATTCCCTTCCATGCATATTAATTAGTTCTTCATAAGTTAAAACGATTAATACCCAATTCATTTCATGATCAAACAAACAGATTGCCATCAACAAAACAAAAAAAGAAAAATGTAATTTGAAAGAGATAAATTTTGAAAAAGAACAAAAAAGAAGAAAAAGAAGATAATAAGAAACAGAGAAGATGAAGAAGAAGAAGAAAAGAGGAAGAAGACTTACATTGCTTCCCTTCCAGACTTGATAGAGCCTCTTGGGTTTGGGTTTAGGTGGAGCCATATTTCTTCAGGAGAGAAGAAAACCTCCGATTTCAATGTTGGAAATTTGATCATATGAATTTCATTCTGTAAATTTAGTTACCAACCCATACGATCAAATTTCAACATCATCTGTGATTTCCTTCTTTACCAATCCATATGAAATGAAAAAAATATATATATATATCCAAAACCCAAAAACCAAAAATAAATGATCCTCCTCTTCTCAGTGGAGGATGAAGAAGAGTAGAGTAGGGGAGGGGAGGGGAGTTCTCTCTTTCTCTCACAAGAACAAAAAAATAAAAAATATAAGAAAGTCTTTGAGTCATCTCCGCGTGCACTAGATAAGTCGATGTAAATGTGGTGTAAAAGTATGTGGGTGCTTAAGAAGAAAAAGTAGCATGTAAATAGAATTTGCCTTTTTTATTTTGGCCCTCATAAGGTGAAAATCCTAGCTCCGCCACTGATTTGGACCTCAAAACTATTATAACAGTTATAACGGTAACAACCTCCTACAACTACACTATTATAACGGCCATTTTCAAACATTGTCAAGAAGAGCTCAAAGAAAAAAAAAATGAAATTTTTTTTTGAAAAAACTCAAGGTCAGGTAGTGAATATATTCTTTTTAGTGCTTAGAAAAAATGTGAAGAAAAGAGCTCGATCATGAATCTAATTAAATTTGGGAATAGGGTTTGT
>MVGT01000443.1:33689-78994 GCA_002174775.1 Macleaya cordata | reverse complement strand
AGTATTCAGTTGCAGTTATTTAGTAGACTTAATTGCAATTAGATTTATTATTTGAGAATTATATGAGATATATGGACCTCAAAGTAATAAATCAAAAGCTTAAGTAAGTGGGGCCCATATGGACCTAACTTGGAGCTAAAGATATGGAAAGAGAGTCTTTCTCTATAAATAGAGATAGGGTTCATAAGATAGACCACCCTAACTTGTGTATCTAAAACTCTCTCCCAATTTAGAATTCAAGTTATGAGCTTTATGGTTTTAGAAACCCAAAATTCATAGTATATTCCCGTCAGAATTTAAAATCGAGTTTTGAGGCACTTCGGAGCAGAATTGGAGATTTGTTATTTCACTCAAAGTTGTAGAAAATTCGATTTCCTACAAAAATTATATATCATATAAGCGAATCGGATCAACTGTTAAAGAGTTATGGCCGAAATACAGTTGTTGTATCTTTTCGGGTTTTCGACGATTGATCCAAAATGTGGGAGGAAGATCTGGGATTACATGCAAGCATTTAAACGGTATGTATCTGATCTTCAAGCTATTGTTTTAATTCATGCATCCTAATGTGATCCTGTGAAGGAAAAATAGTTATTTGTTTCCGCTGCACAATTTAATCTAGACCCTATTTTCCCCAAAAGTCGCAATTGATAAAAAATTTTAAGTGCCAATAACAACGGTCATTTTTTATGCTAGGTTTGTATAGGAATAAGGTCCTCTTCACACCAACAAGTCCACATGGAGATGATCCAAGGATTAATTCTGATCTACATGATAAAGATATCATACTCTAAAAAATTCAACCCTTAGATCATCTCTAGGCGAGCCCCACAAGCAGATATATACAAAATGTAAAAATAAGATGGGCGGAATTGTCAAAAAGCTTAGGTGTTAACAGAATAAGGTGGGTGGAATTGTTAAAAACTTGGGTCGTAATAGAACAAGCAGGTGGTCTTGTTCTTTGTACTAGGTTTGTATCAAAGAAGCATATGCATTAGAAGCGTAACATACCACTTTTTCTTAATTAACACTGCTCTTACTCTTGTACTCTGTTTACATCGACTGGTAGAGTCCACATGAACATGATTCAAGCGTTGATTTTGATATATAGTGATCATCTTGACAAAAAATTAACCATTAGACCATATTCGTGCAGGCTTCATTAGTGAGTGTAAGTGGAGTGTCCCAATAAGATGAGCAGAAACGTGAAACAAGTAAAAAGCTAGTGGGTGTACCATGCAAAAATATGGTGATGGAAATATCCATCCTCTTTAGGTGTTCACGCAAGTTGTGAAGAAGACCATTATTTTGAGCCGTTGAAATCATCTCCATCCGAACCATATAGATGGGGTCTAAGAATAATTGGTGTGACAAAGTAAAAGTTTGGGTTTAAACATCCATACCTTAATTGCATTCGCTCATCCATTTTATCTATCTATATCTATATCTATCTATCTATATCTATATCTATACTATTATAATGCAAATACTTGAGTTGTGTAGTGAAACCTTTTCAATGAAACTTCTAAAACTACTTTTTGTATTAATTTTTTATACGCAAACTGGATGACAAAGGTTGTAAATTTTATAATCAATGAAGGGCATATTTAGTATTTATTAAACTCTAGGCATTCAATAATTTCACTAACCTTTAATTAGATACCTCTGTGGAGCCAGAATCCGGCGCGATCCCACCGCGCNTTTTTTTTTTCATTTTATATTATTATGTTTTTTAAGTGAAAATGGGTCCCCCAATTTGAAAAACGAAAATTCACTTAAAAAATGATTTTCTTTTTTTTTTAGACAAAAACAAAAGATTTGGGAGAATTTGAGGTGGGCCAATCCTGTCGCGACACGTGGCGACGCCTAGGTCAAAAAAGGGAAAATCCGACGTTTCTTCGACTGTTATGAGTTCCTCGAGATTTGGTTCTCTTCTCGTTCCGGCCTTGAGCCGAACCCTGGATGAGGGGTGAAACTTGTTTGGTCACAATAAATCAATTTTTGTTAAATCTTGCACGTAAATCGACGTGCGGCCAAAATGGGTATTTTCTAAGGTGTGCGAAAATTTGGCGTCTACAACCTCCACTCTAACATTAAATACCATTAATTAAAGTACTTCAATTACTCTCTTTTCACATTAGTAAAAGACATGTTATTGTTACTATTGTTATACTTTATGTACACATGTCTATGGGATTATCGTAGGTATGATCCAATGGCTGATTTTTTATAAGGAGGATCATCTCCTATTTATGTAGATTAAAATAAGTCTTTGGATCTTCTATATGCATGCACTTCTTTAATACAAATCTCGTGTGAGAAATAAATTCAATGTAAAACACATGCACAAGGCTTGTTGGCGTTTAATGCGAGAATTGTAAGTCTATACACCTCATGTGTGGGCTACATATTTGCCGGGGCCTGATTTCATCTCCCAGAAAATCTCATCATTTTGAAATTTTAAATTTCGTTAGAAGTTTGTTGAAATTTGAAAATTAAAATGGATATATAGTCCAAAAAATTAAGGGCCTGTTTGGTTCGCGATCCAAAAACTTATTTTCAAAAACTAATTTATACTTCAACTAAACTATATATTGTATCACATCTAAAATTGCATTTTCACTTTACTATAAAATTCTATATGATTTCATTCAAAACACATAAAACAACACTTTTTTGTTTTACAAAATCCTACGTGATTTTATTATAAATCCTAAGACAATTTTGGATGCAGTACAAGATGTATATTATTATAGGTGTAAATTAGTTTTTGAAAACAAGTTTTTGGATCACGAACCAAATGGGCCCTAAAAGTTTCAATGATGGGGTTAAAAGTTTTATCATAATTTTTTTTTAAGATCATCATCAGAGAAATAAATAGTAAATTTAAAAATCCTTAGATCATCTTTATATGTCCCTATGGGTAAGTGTAAACAAAGTCTAAAATGAGATAGGTGTAAAGTTAAAAAGTTGGGTGCAAGTCCCTGTTTTTGGGTCGATTTTTATACAGATCAAATTATACTCTAGGTCTTTGTTAGCAATTTGGAATAGAGTAAGGTTATATAGCCCCTTATATAGCCCCTCTTATATAACTCCCCGCATGTGGAGCTCATGTGCAATGCATTTAGGGGCTGATTTTTGAAGATGATGTTCTCCTCGCTATATATATCATCGCATTAAGAAATCAGCTCGTTATAAAACTTCTAACCTCCTCAAATTAGCCCTTAAAAATTTGGAAATTTTTAAACTTTTATTTTGACCATTAATTTTCAAGGACAAATTTATGAGGTTAGAAGTTTTAGAACCAGCTGATTTCAGGTGAGTATGTTCTCCTCACCATGTAGATCATCTTCTCAAAAAATTAACCCCTTGATGCATTTCATATAGACCATATAAGGTGGAGGGGTTATTATTGGGCTATTTAAGGGGGGCTATATATAACCTCTCTCTTTGGAATATGGCAAAAATATGTTATTCGAGATGGGTGTAATAAATTGAAAAATTTGGAAATCATTAAAATAAGAATATGTAAAGTTCAATAAAAATTTTAAGAATCCATATTTTTTTAAATTTAAGTTTACTTATCAAAAAATTCATAAATAATATAGAATAAATCAAGTATTACTAACAAATAATACGATTTGCACACTGTTAAGGGCACACGATAAGGTTGAGTTGAAAGAATTTTTTAGCATGTTGGAGGTCTTTAAATTAATTAATTTTTTATAGATATAATATTATCATCACTTATATGATATCCACCAAAAATTAGTTTAATAAGAGATCTCTAACCCTATTAAAGAATCACTTTAAATTTCAGACTTTCAGTCACGCTATTAAAGTCTAAATTAATTGTGTGGTCTTATAGGTTTCCGATTGAACTGATTTTTTTTAGATATGATCCAAATAATAAAAATAATATATTTATAAAAAATCAGCTCATTTGGACAATTTAGATTGCTAAACAGAATCCTAATCCTTTAACCTTAACATGTGCCCTTACGTTAACAAAATCTTCGCATATTAAACGTACATAACAAGAGGAGGAATATTCAACATACCTTATTGCAACACTATTGCAACATACTTTTTTGCGGAGCTCACATGGAGATGATTTAAGGTCTGATTTTTTTTGTGAAGATGTTCTCCTCACCATTAAGATCATCATATCAAAAAATCATCCCGTTTGGGCTATTCTAAAAGTTCTACCCCAATAAAAAAAAATATAAGAAAAAGTCAATGGTCTTAAAAAAACACTTAAATTTGCCAATTTTTTATGGTTTGATTTGCGGGTGTTGAAAGCTTTAGAATGAGTTGATTTCTAAATACGATGATCTTAATGGTGGGAAAAAGATCTTCACAAAAAATCAGACCTTGAATTATCTCCATGTGAGCCTACAAAAAAGTATGTTGCAATAGTGTTGCAATAAGGTATGTTGCAATATCCCTCCTTACGTGACCATTAACTACTTATCTCATGTACGTCACTTTTATCTATGAGGCGGAAGGATCTTTTTATACAATTCTTTTTTACACAGCACTTGCACAGCCGTGTGGGGCTACATGGGGGACGATCCAAGAGCCACTTTTTAGTGATGAGTTCTTCTCAAAATGTAGGCCATCCTCACCGAAAATCAATTTATTCTAAAATATCTAACCCCATTAAAAGTTGATTGAACAGTCATTCTAAAACTTGTAACATCCTAAAATTCTAACTCCCTCTCCACGTAGATGAGCAGTCTAGAGGTCTTAGAATGGCAAACGTTTGGTGATGATTATATAAATATATAGCAAGGAGATCATTCTCACTAAAAATAAACTCGTGGGTCATCCTCATGTGGACCCCACAGGCTGTGTAAAAATTGTTTAAAAAAAGGATGTGTAAAAAGATAGCATAATCCTAGCCACGCTAAGATATTCATACACTCTCGTTATAAGATTTTTGTAAAGGGGCTCACACGCATGGACAGCTGGACAAGATCCGAAGGTATAAAGATGATAGATAAAGATGATTATCTCATTATGTCATCTTCATATGAAATTTATGTTCTAAAACTTGTAATCCATTAAAAAATTACATCATATAATTGTCTTGCTAGCCTGATTATAGAGAGTCCGGACATCAGCACTCACTATCTTTTTTCTTAGTAGCCTTTTGTTTAGCTCCCTCTTAGTGCCTTCTTTGTTGGGATGTAATTTGATTTGTTTCTTTTTGTAGGGGCCTTTGGCGCTCGTTTGTTAATTTCCTCTTATTCTAGCCTCTGTGGATACCTCAAATAATTAAAATCATCTAAATCTGAGTTTGGGAAAGTACCAAGGATACGTCAAACAATCAAATCCTTCCCCTTCAGATTGTGTTGCACAATAGGGATTCTTCAATCTTTTTTGAAAGAAGTGAGAGAGACGTGGAGAATACAATAGAATATCCTGAAATTCATGGGGCAAACATCAAAATTGCATACGTGGCTAGCCAAGGAGATGGGATAGTATAAAACGCAGAAGAACATAAAAAGTTTTAAATGTCTAGGTGGCATAATCTATGTCACATGGCACAATCTGTGCCGTCAAGGTGTCCTTCCCACCAACCATAATGGTGGTACTTGCCACCCCTCAAACTCTTAAAATCCTACTTCAAACAATCTAATTAAGGGTTTCTCATGGCACCTGGCTACTGGAGCTAGATTTGCTTTACTCTGTATCAATAAATTTTTCGAAGAATGGCCAAATTAAACCTCCAAAATTTAGAATTTCTTATCCAAAAACTGTTAGGGATCCTAGGTTTTTAAAATTAAACTGGCAGCAGAATTAAAATTAGTTTAAAACTATTTCCTGGATTCCATATGTTACTTAATTGCTGTTAGGAATCTTAAGAAGGTTGGAGGATTATTACCTTTGAAGCGTGATTGATGAAGACACTATTTCGAAGTTATCTTATTCCTGCTTCAATCCACTGGAACGGATCTTCAAAATTGTTTCTCCTTCTTTCTCAAAACTAAACTCTAGTTTTAGTATTAATGGAGGCTAGGGTTTTTGATGCTTAGAAGTAGGGCTGCACATGGTGCGGTTTTAAATCCGGTCCGAACTGGTCCGAGCCGAAAAAAATACCGACAAACCGTAAAACCAAAAAACCCAAAACCCGAAAAACCGAAAAACCGCAAAACCGCAAAAACCGATATTTATGGTCTGGTTTTGTTTTCATGTTTTCAAAAAACCAAAAACCGAAACCGGACCAAAAACACCGAACCGAAAGACCAAACCAAAAAAATCAGAAAAAATCCGCACATATACCTATATAGTATACACATGCATTATTATGTATAAATATGCATGCTAACTTATGAAAATCTGAATTAAGGAGCATGGTTCTTAATATAATCACAATTTCATAAGTCAATGTATCTATGTCAATTTGTACCCTATATGAGGCAATACATATGTGTGATGTACGTTCTCAAATTTATACATATTTATTAATTTATTTATAATATATTTATTATTTTATATAATTATTATTTTTATTGCGAAAAAATTCAATTGTGGACATACCATGATTAAAATTGCCACTATGTTGCTATGAAAAATATGTTGGGATCCATATAGAGATATCTAAGATATGAAGATGAACTCTTCACAGACTTCACCATGTATCTTCAAAAAAAAAAAAAAAAATAAATCATATTCGGGGATGAGCTATCTTGCACGTTGATGGGGAGTGTGCTCCACCAAAAAAAATTTAAACTCCAACATCTAATACCTATGAGGAAATTGAGTGCCCCACCAATTATTAAGATTCTAGTATATTGTGCCTTAGTTTTTTGTAAAATTAGAATTTGACTAACTCATTTCTTAACACGTACCCCACGAGCTTTTAGGCATACCAAAGAAATTTGTTATGCATTGTGGTTTTCTCCTTAAAAACATTTATGACTTCATCCCTAATCATATCGTACCAAAATTTTTAACCCTATCAAAATTTAATTTAAAAGTAATAATTAAAATGGATGGCCTATAAATTACCTTATAATTATTTTTGATTGATATGATTTTTGGTAAGGATGATCTTCTCATATTAAATTTAATAATTTTTACACAAAAAGTAAGAATTAATAATTATTAAGATGGTTGAATACTTGGACATTTTTTTTTCATGTTTTAAATTTAAATAAATATTTAGTTATTATCAGTTTTTCATTTTTTAAGTTTGAACGAACTTTAATTTTTTATAATGCAAGTGCTCTAATTGTGTCATATTTTAGTTTAAGTTTAAATGATCAATTGATAAATGCTATATGTTAATTTCTTTAATCTAGTTAAACTTTAGTTTTGAATGATTTATCCGTTAAAAAAACCGAAAACCCCTAAAAAATCTGAAATTTAGAAAAAACCGAAAAACCCAAAAAATCTAAAAAAACCGATGGTACGGTTTTGGTTCTAAAAAAAAAAACAATCATAGTTTGGTATGGTTTTGGTCTTCCAAAATTAATTAATGGTTTGGCTATAGGTTTAACAAAAAATCTAACCAAACCGAACCGTGTGCAGCCCTACTTAGAAGTAATTAGGATTAATGGAGATGGAGGGGATGGAGCCAACGATTTTTGCTCGGGGCGGTCCTTGCAAAAATCGTCCCTCCCTTATGTATATATAAGGGAGGCCACCCTAACCCTACTTTAACTCCTAATTAGATCTAAAATGGGTCCCACTAAAATCTAGCTAATTAATTTAGTTTCCTAATCCTTTTATAACTCTTATAAAATTAGGAACTAAAATAATAATTACAAGTTAGTCCACCAAGGACTTGTAATTGAACCCTCTAGATTTAGTAGAATTAATATAAAACCCTCCCACTACTTAATTTGTAATAGTTCCTCTACTATTTCTGATATTCGTAAAAACCCTCTGATTTTGTAATATTTACAAGTCAGCACCATTAGGGTGATTACTTATTTACCCTTCACCATCAAATTCATTAATACAATATTTATTCTAATAATCTTCTAAATATTTTAGAAGATCACTGGCCAGTTTAGAATAATATTACATGCATTGACTTAAGTGAATATCTCTGAAGTAGATTCCATGTTGAATATTATAATCCTACTATGAGATCACAGTTATCCATTTTGCTCAGAATATTGGATCACGTTTTCGTCGATTGACCTCACTGTTTGCAAAACAAAATAACTATAACCTACATATAGGGTATATACATATTCTAAGGATTAAGAACTTTTACCTAAAGTAGTGTAAAAATACTTTAAATATGCTGACATAAAATATAAAGTATTTTTCAATGATCCGGTTCAATGTATTCGAAATACATCAATATACAAGTCTAGAAGTCTCTACTTCTGTGATGGAGATACATCACATCACTTACGTGATTTACTTTAGTATATTATAGTCTTCCCAATAGCGTATAGTTATCTAGACTACGAACAAAATATTCACCAATAAATTATATCTCTCTCCATATATAACACTTATATATGAATAATTCATCGAAAATAATAATCTCACCATGCATTTTAAATATGATAAATTAAATTAACGATAAACCAAGTAACTATAGATGTCAAACATATTGTTTTTTAGGGCATAACCCCAACAAAAACTCCATGAACATTTCATAATAGTCAAACCCTCAAATCCCCCAATTTATTTTTTGGACTTTTTTGCCCTTATTATATAAGGAAGAATTTTTTTTAAAGTTTTCTGTTTACGGTTATAAAATATTATAAAGCCTTAAATTAGGGTAATAAACTAGAGTTTTTTTAATTTTTCTCCAAAAATATATTTTATCTAGTTCTTTCCTAAAATTTTTTCCTAACTTATATTTTCACAAACTAAATCTAAATTTTATTCTAAAAGAATCAAACAATACACTAAAAATGGCTTTTTAAGAGGAAGATAGACTTGAAATAACTTTGCACGATAAAAATTGAAACAATGAAGCTTTATGCACATTAAAACAATGTGCAAAAATTAAAAAATATAAACAAAAATTAATTTGCATAAGAAATAAAATATTAACCACAAATAAGGTAAGCAAAAAATTTCGCACATGATCTTTTATCTTATTAGACATTTAGTGTTGAAATATATGTAAATAAATAGATTTATGTAAAGAATTTAAAATTGACAAAACTATGTTATGTACAATATTATATAAACTAAAAATGGCATAAGTACAAAACGGGTAAAAATAAAATTGCATAAGAAAGAATAATTTTGTATTTGTAAGTAAAATTAGGAATAAAAGAAACCATTACTACGAATCGGTGTAGCAGAAAAGATTATTACTAACCTAAATTAATTCTAGAATTAAGAAAAATAAAATAGAAATATATTTGTTTTGTTGATAAAATAAAATAATTGTTCTTCGTGATGATTTTAACTCTTGAGTACGATGAAAACACAAAAACTATGAAGAAGAATATATGTTGATTTTTATTGAAGATAAAATATTCAATTATTTTGGATATTCTAGACAAAACTACTAAAAAGAATTTTATTTAAAAATGGAAACCAATAAATAAAAATAGTCAATGAAGCAACATTTAAATAATAAAATCTATGAAAGATATTATCCTCTAACTAAATAAGGGTAAAAAAGAAATAAAAATAAAAATTTACTCTAGAATTTGGGCCAGTGGAGTAAATAGATATATGATCCCTAAAAAATTAGCAAACGATAAAATTAATAAAAACAAACTGGGGTTTTGGCTATTATGAAATAAAAATGCTATAGGAACCGGCCGAAACATCTGTATAACTATACTGGTCGATGTGGCCACTACGTGTCAATCAAACTGGATTCTAGTAAATAGCTGACCTGGTTAAAAATTGAAAAGCAGCTAAAACTGCGTCAAAACGGGTTTGACCAAAAAAACTATTTATGACAAAACTGACTTCTTAATCCCAGCGCTTTTAATTCTCTGACATGAAAAACTGCTGAACTCGCCGTCCGAGAACTTAAAGAAGACGAAATCTCCACTCCATTATAAGGTATGTTATGAACCATTCATTAAGTTTCACTTGGCCCTAATTTTTTTTGGTAAAATCTGAATCCCTAACCGTTACATAATCTCTATTGCTTTCTTCCTCTTCATGGATGTGTTAGCCGTAACTTTATTAAACCAGAAAAAATTCATAAAAGAGACCCTTTTTTTAGAGGTAAAAGGTAAAATTTATTGATGAAAAAAGAAAAAGAAAAACTGCTAAGTACAGAGACACCTAACAGAGATTACAGAAAAATAAGATCTTTTACATTACATACAAACAATTTTTTTTTGATCAATTTTTTTTCTTTTTCCATTAGAACATCTGTTGGAAATACAATTGTAAAATACCTGTAATCGCAAAACCAGATTTTACTGAAAAAATAAGAGGAACTTGCTGGGATGAGTCACGGACTAGGTCGCTCTCTTTAAGACGATTCGCGGCTCTGCCCAAATGTGCAAGCAGTTACTCAGTCACGTCGTCCCCAGGATAAAACAGCCCAGAAAACCTTCTGTCTCAATTTCCCTTGCACGGTGGGAAATCGGAATACTAATACACTTCAATTCTTGCTCGGAAACAATTTCAGAGTTTTTATCAGGGAGGAAAACTTGTCAAGTTTTTTCTATTTTGTTTCAGTATAAGTGTTGTCTATTTATAGATCAACATCCAACTGTCAAAAAACGGCCATAATCACTGTAGCACAACAGCTAAAAAACGGTCATAAACACTGTAGCACAACAGCTATAAAACGGTCATATAACAGTTATAATTTTATTTTTCGAAAATGAAAATTATAATAAAAACTAAATAAAAAATCTGTTTCAAATCAGAGGCCCAAAGAGCCCAAAGGCCCTAAGGCCCGGCCCGGTCTTTGATTAATATATATATATATATATCTAGTATATAATGGGTGGGAGAGGGTTTGAACCCTTGACCTCAAATAGGGAACCCAAAACCTTAACCATTACTCCAATGTTGTTTTGATGAACTATATGTACAAAATAATTTTTAAATATATATATATTCAACAACATCACATTCAAACTATATACTCCCATCTCAGAACTAACTCTTCATAAAAATCCAACACAGAGCTTCATCACGATCAACAAAAAAACCTAATGTTTTGATCGAGAGGGGAGAGAGGGAGAAGAGATAACAGATCGAGAGCATAGAGAAGAATCGTACCTACTTAGCCTTTGTTTCGCCGCCATCAGAGAATAAAAAAACTAACCCAAAAGAATTTCGAAGAAAACTGACGATGGGAGCCTGTGATGTTTTTTTTGGTCAAACAGGTTTTGACGCGGTTTTGGCTGCATTCCAATTTTTAGCCAGGTCAGCTATTCTACTAGAATCCAGTTTGATTGACATGTGGTGGCAACATGCATCGGTATAGTTATACAGATGTTTCGGCCGGTTCCTATAGCATTTTTGTTATGAAATACTAGCCCCCGTATCCCGTGCAAGGCACGAGGGCTTCTTTTAAAAAAAATTAAATTTTTTATTAGATAATTAGAAAATTTAATTGTTTTAGATTGGACCATAAGTTTATAATGTAGGTTTTTTTTAACCCACATTTAAGAGAGAGGATTTTATTAACCCAATAATAGATAATAGATTGGACCATATTTTTATAATGTAGGTTTTTTTTGTAGAGTTTTTGGCAACCCCCCTTGGAATGCAATTGCTAATTTATTAAGTTACTATTTTTTGAGTCCTTCTTAGACTAGGATTCTTATTTCATAGATACCTCTTATAAACCTATAAATAGGGAGGTCCTAGATAGGTTAGAGGTGTGCTAAAGAGTGCCATGAGGCCAATGTAAAGGTGTTGGAGTTCCTAAGAATCAAAAAGAGGTAAACCTAGGGTTTTGGTCTTCTTGTGTAGTGAGGATTCCAAAAGTGTGAGAGACTTGTTGAGAGAGAGAAAGAGTTTGTAAGGATCTAGGGTTTGAGGGTTTCTTCATGGGGGTTGGGGCCCCTGCCCCAACCTAAGTTTCTAGTGTTCTCCTTGTGTTCTCTCCTCTGTTACTATGTGCAACCATGGAGATAGACTTTCAAGGTTGAAGATGATGTGAGTGTGCTGTTGGGAGTAGTTTAGAGAGTCGATCTCTAATAGATTCTCGTTGGTGTTCTCCGATAAGTCTTGTAACATCCTTGATATTTGTTATCTGGTTGATTGAGTAAGAAGTATTGTAATATATTCTTAATAATAGTGGAAGTTTCTCCGGTGCGCCGATTTAGCCGTGGATGTAGCCCGTGAGGGTGAACCACGTATATCTTGTGTTGTGGTTGATGCTTGTTTTTATCTTTGTCATTATATTTTTTTTTTGATTCATCGTTATTAAGTCTCAAGATCCTTAAGCCTGTTCCTCTGTGCGTCGGGGATGTGTCATTGGTATGATGAAATTCTTAACATTTTTAACCCACACCTAAGAGAGAGGGTTTTGTTAACCCAAGGCTTCTTCTATAATATATTACTAGCCCCTATATCCCGTGCAAGGCACGGGGGCTTCTTTTAAATTTTTTTTTTTTGAATTTTCTTATTAGATAAATAGAAAATTTAGTTGTTTTAGGTTGGGCCATATGTTTATAATGTAAGTTTTTTTAACCCACACCTAAGAGAGAAGGTTTTGTTAACCCAAGGCTTCTTCTATAATATATTACTAGCCCCTATATCCCGTGCAAGGCACGGGGGCTTCTTTTAAATTTTTTTTTTTTGAATTTTCTTATTAGATAAATAGAAAATTTAGTTGTTTTAGGTTGGGCCATATGTTTATAATTAGTTCTGAAGGGCAATTTTTTTTGTTAAATATTTACTTTTTTTAAAAAATATTTACTAAAATAAATTTTTTTAAGTAATTATATTAGAGGATGGATAAACTTTATGGTTCTTTTAGACCATTGATTTCTGATAAACTTTAATTTGATGGAGTTAGAACTTTTAGAAAGGCTTCATTCCGAATATGATGATCTATATGTTAATTGGTGAGAAAAACATCCTCACCGAAGATATGCATCGAATCCTCTTCATGTGTAAGCCATAAAAAGTGGGTTACAATAGTGCCACAACAAAATAGTGAGAGAGAGACTACGGACTGAATTATACGGAGATAAACCTAGATTAAATGCATCTCATCACCAAATCACCATTTAAAGGCATTTGAAAAAAATCGTGTCTATTGAAAACCCATTTAATGGTCGAGATGTCACTTTGTAATTTCTTCTTTCTTGTACATTCTTCCTTTTTTTAATAAAATTCTCTTCCTGAAAAAAAAATGACACAAATGAATGATTTATTTAGTGATGTTTACCATGAAACATGGTTAAATTACAAAAACAAAAAGGAAAAATAATATGTACTTCAGAAATATTTACCTCATCAAATGTCTATTTACATTGTATGTACCTTTTTTGTTTTTTTCATTACCCTTGATTATGAGGACGTACTCGAATACAAATGGGTTGAATGAGATGTTCTTCAAATTTACCATTTTGTAGCTCTATGAAGAAAGCCTCCTGCAACTTAGAAAGGAGAATGAAAAGTAAAAAAGAAAAAGAAATCAAGCAGATTGAAAGCTCAAAAGATAAAAAAACCCTAAGCATATATTTGAGCAAAAAAAAAAAGAAGTTGTATCAAATACCTTGATCCTATTGATTTCAATTTTGAGATTTCCAAACCCTACAAAAAGAAAAAATAATTAAAGAAAAAAAAGACATATATGTACAACATGCGTAGTGTCGATTCAGACTGCAGAGAAGCAGGAAGGTCTGAATATATATTAGTCTACATAAGAACATAAGTACATCCATATCCCAACATAAGAACATTAAAATTAAGAACTATTTGAAAATTAATCAGCATAATAAAAATAAAAAAAATTATGAGTCAATTTTTCAGTGACACCTAAGAACTCTTCCATTGTATATATCTTGCTTCTTTATATATGGGGTGCAGGTAGCCCTTAATGCACTTTGAAGCTGAAGAAAACAACACATTACGCCATTAAGGCATTATAAAACGCAAACGCATGGGCGCATGGCTATAAAGGAAAAAAAAAATGCATTTCTTTCCCATTGCAAAATTACTAATGTAAGATTATAATTACTACCATTTGAAATGTTAATTACATACTTTCCATAACTTTCATCCACTAATCCAAGCCATAAGTTACATATTTAAGAATTTTTTTTAAAGAGAAAATCTTGTATATTAGTACCTTATATATCGGATAAGATATATGCTAGTCTTGGAATAAGGACTTTTATTATTTGGTAAGTTAATTCAAACAGTGAAAAACTGATGACATTAATTGCAATTTTTACTGGATACGTAATAGAATATCTAATAAAATTAGGCAACATACTTAATTGACAATATTAATTAGTGACAAACTGATGACGTGTATTTTTAAATTAAATTAATTAGTGATAAACATGTTAAATTAAACGGTTGTAATTACCATGTTAATTATAAATAAGTGACTAATTAGTATGGTAATTAGAAATATATATTATATATGAGAGCGGATCGGAGTACATTGGTTAGGAATACATTGAGTATACATTGGCTTGTGGGGCACACTTAGAGATGAATCTGTAGAGTTTTTGGCAACCCACCTTGGAATGCAATTGCTAAATTATGAAGTTGCTATTTTTTGAGTCCTTCTTGGACTAGGATTCCTATTTCATAGATACCTCTTGTAAGCCTATAAATAGGGAGGTCCTAGATAGGTTAGAGGTGTGTTAAAAAGTGCCATGAGGCCAATGTAAAGGTGTTGGAGTTCCTAAGGTTCAAGAAAAGATAAACCTAGGGTTTTGGTCTTCTTGTGTAGTGAGGAATCCAAAAGTGTGAGAGATTTGTTAAGAGAGAAAGGGTTTGTGAGGATCTAGGGTTTGAGGGTTTCTTCGTGGGGGTTGGGGCCAACTCAGGTTTCAAGTGTTCTCGATCCATGTGTTCTCTCCTCTGTTACTATGTACAACCATGGAGATGGACTTTTAAGGTTGAAGATGATGTGAGTGTGCTGTTGGGAGTAGCTTAGAGAGTCATCTCTCATGAATTCTCGTTGGTGTTCTCCGGTAAGTCTTGTAACATCCTTGATGTATGTTTATCTAGTTGGTTGTATAAGAAGCATTGAAATATGTTCTTAATAATAGTGGAAGTTTCTCCAGTACGCCGATTTGGCCATGGATGTAGCCCGTGAGAGTGAACCACGTATATCTTGTGTTGTGGTTGATGCTTGTTTTTATCTTCGTCATTATATTTTCTTGTTGATTCATCGTTATTAAGTCTTAAGATCCTTAAGCCTGTTCCTCTGTGCGTCGGAGATTTGTCATTGGTATGACGAAATTCCTAACAGAATCAAGGGCTCATTTTAAGTTAGGATATTCTCTCCATCATATTGATCATCTTCACAAAAAATTAGCCCAATCTAAAACTTGTAACCCTATCATCCATGATTGGAAATCACTAAAAATCAAACACCGTTGATTTTTAGTGATTTCCAATCACCGAATGATAGGGTTACAAGTTTTAAAATGGACTCATTTTCTGTGAAGATGATCAATATGATGGAGAGAATATCCTAACTTAAAATGAACCCCTAATTCATCTTTAGGTGGGCCCCATAGGCTAATGTATACTCAATGTACTCCTAACCAATGTATTCCGATCCATTCTCATTATATATATAATAGATAATAGATTAGGTGGGTTGTAACTGATGTAAATTAATTAATTAAGGAATCTTAAAATTATTACCATTATAAATTGATAATCACTATCAATTAATCATGTTATGCTATTAAATTTAATGCAATTTATTTCGAGTGTTAATCCTGTTATGCTATTAAATTTAATGCAATTTACTTCGAGTGGGACCAGTGGGTGTAATATGGGACGTTGAAAATAGAAACACTTATAAATAAGAAATAATTAAATGGAGAAATTAATATATATTTTAAAGGTCATAAAATGAGACTTTTTTTAAAATTAATTATTGATAGTGACATGAAGGTCTTCTTATGATGTAACACTCTGAGAATAGAGAATGCCACATGGTTAGCAGAAGCACCACGTCAGACGCTTCAGCTATAGTAATAAAGTATAGATGTAGGTTTTTTAACCCACACCTAATAGAGATGATTTTGTTAACCTAAGGCTTCTCCTAGAGAGATGATTTTGTTAACCTAAGGCTTCTCCTATAGTATATTATAATAGATAATAGATTTGTAGAATTTTTGGTATTTGGCAGCCAAAAATAGAGATTTTAAGTAAAATTATGTAAATTTTTTGTTATCGAGATAAAAAAATATTAAAAATTGGTTTAAGATTAAAAAAACACTTAACGGTGTAAACTACTAATTTTTTTTTAAAGTTTTGGAAGTTTTAGAATGTCCTTAAAATGCCAAGATTATTATGGACGAAGAGTTTTGGGGATATCGGTTGTGGAATTGTATGGACTTTTTACAAGATGTGTTATTGGTCGAGCGACCAGAAAATAAAAATATTTGTATAGATCCCACGTACAAAAATCTTGTAAGGACAAAGAGTGGGCCATAGTCCAGGATTACGGAATGAATAACTGTTACTTGAGATTGCGCCACGTGTAACACTCTGTAACACTAGTAAACAGAGTACAGATGCTGTCCTAGCTGTTATAATATCTTCCAAAGAAAACTTACAGCAGAATCCTAAAAACCTACAGAATTAAAATATGAGGGTGATGTGTATTTTCACATTTTCGTGATTTGCTTCAAATTCAAAATTATATTTTTAGATTTTTCAGTAATTCTAACACTACCAATGTTCCGAGTACTCACGATATAATGGAGAACGATAAAACTGCAAGTATTCTCTTACATTTATATTTTATTTTAGGCCAAGATCAAGTTTGTTTGACTCTACTAAAACAAATCTTGACACACATCTTGGGAGTGGGGACCCACAAAATATACATTCCTTTCCTTCCTCAAATATTGTATTGTAATTGGGACCCACGTTTTAATTAATCCTCTTTATGTAAAGACGGCCGAAGATGTGCAAGAGAGGAAAGGACCCGTGAATGAAACATTCAACATTGCGTAAATGAGTAGTAGGTATCACGACGTTCATCCCAAAGAAAGAAGATAGATGTGGCATTCCTTCAGAAGAAAAAAAAACAAGAAAAAAAGAAAGAAAGAAAGATATGGCAAGTGGATAGGATATATATTTCTTTGAAATCCGAGGTGGCAATTTGAAATGTGCGTGGTTCTGATCCACTGGAATGCTTATTAGAACATCTTTAATGCTAATGTGAATATGGTAAAAACTGGTTGCCACATAAAAAAAATAATAAATTTTTTTTGGACCGACCAATTTACATAACTGATGCCAGATACTTATGTGGCAGGGTAGGACCCACCATTTTTCCTCTCCCAAAAATGTTATGAGGGGTTTTTCAACTTATGTGGCAGTGAGACCCACCATGCTACATAAGCGTTGGGCATTTATTTTGTAAGTCCGTTGGTCCAAAAAGTAGAGCTCTAAAAAAAATAGACATTCATCTAAAAAACCTTTTTCCAATATTAATGTGAAGAAAGTCTTGGATAATGACATGGTAATGGCTAGAGTAGACATTTTGAATACCAGAGCTGAACCAACTCCATAAAATAGAGAGAACGATCATACGGATAAAGGGACGACAACCAAGTCTCTCTCTCTCTCACTCTCTCTCTCGCATACACCATCCGACAGGCTCCTTCCTCCGTTGTCCCCCTCTTTACGACCTTACATTCTCCTCCTTCGTATGTCTCTTATCTTATCATCAATGCGATCTCTGTACATTCGCGCCAACCTCTTCGGAGCTCGGGTGACTGTGAATCCATACATTCGCATATCCTACGTACGAACATTTTGGCGAATCTGCTGGGGAGCGAACCTAGAATCTCTGGTTTCGCAGAACGATGGAAGAGCCATTGAGGAGGTTGGCGTTCATAAGACAACATGGAAGAACCTCGACAAAACAGTCCAATAGGACCGATGGAAGAGCCACCATTACCCGTTCGACCTACTTTTTGGCCTGAACCAAGCCTCAGGTTTAGCACCAGGACCTTCACGTGCCATCCATAATGCACCCCTTGAAACCCAGACGACTGATCAAGAGCCGGGAACCCCGGACTTGACACTCCAGTTGGTGCATGAACTCGCCAAAGAGTTGGGACGATCCAGGGAAGACGCAATGACCTTAGCCAAAGCCAATGCAGAGAGAATGGTCCAAGTATTGGAAGATATGCTTCGGTGTGTAGTTCTAGACTTCAAGAGTAATTGGGAAGATTCATTACCGTTTGTTGAGTTTGCCTACAACAACAGTTACCAAACAAGTATAGGGATGGCACCGTTTGAAGCGTTGTATAGCAGACCTTGTAGATCCCCAGTATGTTGGACAGAAGTTAGAGAGTCGAAACTTCCAAGATTGAACACTGTACAACAGACTGCAGAGAAGATAACTCTAATTAGAGAGCATATGCGAGCAGCTCAGAGTTGTCAGAAAAGTTATGCCTATCAGAGACGTAGGGAACTCGAGTTTGAGGTAGGCGATCAAGTGCTATAGAAGGTATCACCAATGAAGGGTGTTCTTCTGTTCGGCAAGAAAGGGAAGTTAACGCCACGTTTCATCGGACCTTTTCCTATCCTAGTGAGAGTAGGTAAAGTGGCTTACCGGTTAGCTTTACCAGACTAGTTGGTAGGAGTTCATGATGTCTTCCATATGTCTATGCTTCGAAAGCATCTCAAAGATGAGGATCGCCCAGTAGTAGTCAATTTCTACGAGTTAGAGTTGCATCCAGGAGCAACCTATGTAGAGAAGCCTTATAGGATTCTTGCTAAGGGCACCCTAACAGAGTTTTAGTAAGTTTGGTTTTAAACTAGTTATAAATATAAACTAAAACCCAAAACCCCTCCTATTTTGTGTTGATCGACCAGAGAGAGAAGAGAGAAGGAGAAACAGCTGGTAGAGAGAAGAGAAAGAGAGGGTGAATCGGCTGGTAGAGAGAAAGAGATAACTCTTTGAAGAAGAGATTGCAACGATCGTGTTCGAGAGAGAGAGTGTATGAATTCATCATCTTCTTCTTCTTTATATTCTTTGGGATTTAACTTCTTTGATGATTGAGGCAAGTAGTAACTTGCTCTTTGTGTGTAGATTTAGGTTATTCATGTTGTTGCTAGGCTTCCTTAATGATTGAATGCATGAAAACCTAGTTTGTACGTCGTTTATATGATGTTGCATGAGAACCATGTGAAGGAATGCATGTAACTTATGATCCTATGATGTGTGCATGTTTCTATTGGTTAGAATGCATGAAAGCTATGTTAATGAGAAAATATGTGAATCTCTAATGTTTACAGGGGTGAAAACCGTAGTTACACGGAGTTTGGTTGAAGAACTAAACTCAACATCGCAGGGAAACCCAGGGGGTATCGATACCCATAGAGTAGGTATCGATACCCCCTGAAACCTGTTCGACAGGTGGTGCTGGTATCGATACCAGGCTCATGTGGTATCAATACTAGGGCGGTATCGATACCAAACATGGCTGGTATCAATACCAGCCACGCTTGTTACCCACTTTCAGGTTGGTATTGATACCAACCAAGCTGGTATCGATACCAACTGACCTAAATGCCATAATTAAGTTGTTTTTGTGTTCTTAGTGATATTTGGCTTTTGTTTAATGAACATCATGATATGTAACCTACAGATTATATGCTAATATGTGTTTATGAGTAAGGAATGCATGCTTAAACTCTTGGTTGTATACTTTCATGATGATGAACACTTATGGACACACAGAACACGTAAGAAACCTCCATAAGCTTGATGTGTGTTTAATCAACTTGTTTGGCTTGTGTGCAAATATAGTTTAGATCCTGTATAGGCCTGGTCCTCTCCAAGCGAGGTCTACAGAATCGCCAAGTGAGGTCTACGGAATCACTTGACACGTAAGTAATGCCGACAGGGTTATCAGTGTTTGGGGGATGGATTTCGAGGCAGATCATTGGATTCACGTGGTGCACGGCCAGTGTCTCAATTGAACTACAGGTGTAGAGCCAGAATCTGGCGCGCACCACGCTGCGCGAGAGACGCGCGCGCAGGAGAAACGCATGAGTACGATTCACCCACCTGAGGGGGTGTGAATGTGATATGTATGCAGTCGCCACCTGATTTATAGGAATCAGGACCCAAGATTTTGAAAAATCGACCTAAATCTAGTTTTCCGAGAAAACCATGGCGATAGTCCAAAGTAGATGGTCTACGGTAAGAGAAATGGATAAGGGGATCAAGGTACGGGTTGGGAAGGTGTTAGGCACCTAACAACCGCCCGTCCGTGAGGACGGCCTCTACTTCGCGATTAAAGACTTTTAGGGAAATATATGATCGATACTAAGTTATGCTACATACACACAAAAAAAAAAACAACTGCACTACAATAAGCCCCCTAAATCTACATGTCATGATCAAATAGTTCTGGGGCGAAGAATGCATACATTCATCTAGCTGAATGCTGCAAAAGAAAGCGACGCGCGCCATCAGTAGGCTCGTGCGCAATAAGCACAGTGACGTGGATGTGCTCTACACCCACGCTCAAGCAAAGGGTGTGATATGTGTAATATGTACACGTACACTCAAACATATGATATGGTGATGTGTACACCATACACTGGGGGGCGATCACGCGCGGTATGCCACGTGCGCAAAAAGAGAGAATCATGTCCTTACACATGAAACTCAAATGATTCACACGTATGTGTGTGTCATCAAAAAAATCACGTCCTTAAACACAATTCTCGAAAAATGGGCAATTATGTCTTTAGACATACGCTGAAACGGATCCACGTTTTGTATGCACGTGTCCGGATGAAGCAAGGATCATATTCGATATAGAACATGCCTGAAAAGGGATCATATGTGAGAAACATATGCTCGGAATGGAAAGGGTCCATTGCATCCGCAGACGTGGACCTCAAAGAGGGATCATATCCATCATAGGACATGCCCAAAAGAAAGATAGATTCATAACACCCTTAGGCGTGAATCTCAAAGAAGGATCATATCCATCATAGGACATGCCCGGAATGAAAATAGATTCATAACACCCTTAGGCGTGAATCTCAAAGAGGGATCATATCTAACATAAGACATGCCCAAAAGAAAGATAGATTCATAACACCCTTAGGCGTGAATCTCAAAGAGGGATCATATCCATCATAGGACATACCCGGAATGAAAATAGATTTATAACACCCTTAGGCGTGAATCTCAAAGAGGGATCATATCTAACATAAGACATGCCCAGAAAGGGATCACACATTACACGTGTGCCCGAGAAATGCGAGCGTCAGTGGGACGCAAAGAATGCATGCCCTATGCTCTAATATTGCACGAGGGTATCTAAAGATTCCTAACCTGGTTTAGGATGATCTTCACCCTATATGCATGAAAAAACCTAAGTTAAATGTGATGCATTTTCACATCGAGTGAGACTCTACATACCCTCGAAAACAACATACAATCCTAGGGTGATGCAACCTAGTTACTAGTCAAACAATTAGATTTTTAATTGTTTGGCTAGTTAGGTCCTTAGACCCAAAATGAGGAAGTGGGCCCATGGGGCCGAATGTGGAATGGGCATGTGAGCCAAGAATGGAGGGGTAGGCCCGAAGGCCCAAGATCAGAGAATAGGCCCGTAGACCAAACACCAAGGAAGTGGGCTCGTGGGCCCGAAATGAGAAAATGGGCCCGTAGGTCAAACACCAAGGAAGTGGGCTCGTGGGCCCGAAATGAGAAAATGGGTCCGTAGGCCCAAAAGTGAGAAAATGAGCTCGTGGGCCAGGAATGGGAAAATGGGCCCGTAGGCCTAACACCAAGGAAGTCGGCCCGTGGGCCTGAAATGGGAAAATGGGCCCGTAGGGCCATCACCAAGGAAGTGGGCCCATGGGCCCGGAGTGGGAAAATGGGCGTGGGCCCGTGGGCTCAGAGGTGAGCAAATGGGCCCTTAGGCTCTAAAATAAAGAAATGGGCTTACATGCTCAAAACATGACAATAGGCCCGTGGGCCCGTTGTAGGGAAATAGGCCCTAAGTCGAACACGAGGAAGTGGGCTCGTGGGCCCAAAATGGGGAAATGGGCCCCTTAGGCCCAAACTGGGAAAACGGGCCAGCAGGCCCAACACAGCTTATCAAAAGTTTTATTCAAGTGTTGATTTCTCATAAGCTAGCAAAAGCAATTAATACATAAGAAATTATGCAATAAAATGTGAAAAACGGTATTAACATGTTTTATTTAAACAAATGAATAATACATGCACAAAAATATATCATCACATGCTTACTTATTTTATTTATGCATTATTTTTATTTTTATTTTTAGAAATAATATTATGAAAAATATTTAAAGCAAAGATTTTAACCCTTATTCATATATTTATTATGTCGCATGCAAAATTTTATTGCATCATCAAAACACCATTACACCATAGATTTTATCATACCTCATCACATGTTATACATTCTACAAATAAAAAGAAACGAAGGATGGAATGGAAATTTCACCTAGTTGGCACGAGTCCTTGGATCGATTGCAAGAGATCTCAGCCCTTTTTGTTTCGACGTGTGACGGTGGTGACAAGCGGGCCCCACTCCTTGCCCACGTAGAGAGAACCAAATCTCTTTTTTAGCAAAAAAAGATTTTGCAAACTGTTTTTTTCTTTGGGTTTTTACTGTTTTTTTATATAAAAAAAACAAATTTTTTTTTTTACTGATTTTTTCATTTTTTTTAGTAAAAGCTTTTTTTTAAAAACAAAACAAAAACAAAACTTTTTTTTTTACTATTTTTTATATAAAAAAATAATTTTGTTTTTACTGATTTTTTGTTTTTTTTAGTAAAAGCGTTTTTTTAAAAAAACAAAACAAAAACAAAACACTTTTTTTTCACTGTTTTTTTTTCTCTTTTTTTTCTTTTCTTTTTCTTTTTTTTTCTCTCTCCTCCTCCCTCCTTCTTCACACGTCTGTTTCAGACGATTTTTTTTTCTTTCTTTCCTTTTCTTCCTTCTCCTTTTTTCTTCTCTTCTTTTTCTTCCTTTTCCTTCTTTCTTCTTCTCTTCTTTTCTTCTTCTTCTTCTTTCTTCTCCCTTCCTCTCAATGTCTGTAACAGATGTTTTTTTTTGTTTTTTTTTCTTCTCTTTCCTCTTCCTTCTTCCTTTCTTCTTCTTTCCTTCTCCTTCTCTCCTTCTTTCCTTTTCTTCTCCTCCTTCACGTCTGTTTCAGGCGAAATTTTTTTAATTTTTTTTCTCTTCTTCTTTCCTTCTCCTTCTTTCTTTTTCTTCTCTTCTTTCTCCTTCTTCTTCTCTCCCTCTTCTTCTCTGTCTCTCTCTCTCGAATTCTCTTCAGTTCTCTCACTCTCTCTGTTTTTTTTTTTCAATTTTTTTTCCCCTTAGACCCTCTCAACGTCTCCCTTTTAATCTCAGCTCTCCGGCACGCACCTCCCACCATAGTTTTTTTTTAAATGTTATTTTATGTGATTAAAAATAAGAGTGGGTCCCACCCCTTTTTTTTTAACAAAATTCTTTTTTAAAAAAAGATTTTTTTTTGAGAAAATAGTTGATTTGGGAAAATTTGGGGTGTGCTAATCTCATCGCGACACGTGGCGACACCTGGGGATTAGAACCGAAGGAGAATCCTACGGTTCCTGGACTGAATCGGCTCCATTCCGAGTTCAGGGTTCCTCGAGATTTGGTTCTCTGCTTGAATCGAATCCTGGACGATGAAGCGAAGCCTGCTTAGTCACATTAAACCATTTTTCATTAAATTTTTGCACGCAAATCGAGGTGCGACCAAAATGGATATTTTTACGGGGTGTGCGAAAATTTGGCGTCTACAACAGGGACGGGTGAAACATAGGTAGTAACTAGGTACACCACATGTTACAAGAACCAAATCTTAAGCAAAGTTCATAAAACACAATAGCCGTTATCTTGTGCATCTCTTTACCATGTTTAATTGTCTATTGACATATCACATGCAATATTATTAATGCACCCTTGTGAAACTTATGGTTCTCTTAAATCTAAGCCAAGGGAACTAATGAACTTGCTAGCTAGGTTTTGACCTAGCACCATTAATCTTTTCAGGTCCAGGTCAGCAGGCGAATAATCAGTAACGGTGATGTTCTTAGTTTGGGAATAAGTCTTCGGAGTTTTCTAGATTTCCGTGAAGACATTACTTAATTCTTTCATTTAAGTTTAGTTTATTTTGGACACATGTTTAGTCTATTATTCTTTGAGAATATTCGTTCATTCGTTTGTTCAATTGACAGCTTATCTTTGAGTTTATAAAGTTTATATTCAGCTTTATTATACTTGTGTTTTGATGTGAGTGCAAGCCTCTTGTTAGCTTGGTGTAATGCGTACACCCTAGAGCTACAGGATGTTAATGGTTCCGCCAGAATGCCTAGTTCTCATTGAGTAAGGGCTGTAGACCTGAAATGTGAGGGCGAGGCATTACATCATCACCACCACGAGATTAATATCGAAAGGTTTCAATTTTGGTTTGTTGTTTTATTAATACAATTTGGGGATTGTTTGCATCATTAACATTATTTATCTTTCGTAAATAGCTCAGGGTTTCTTAATCAACTCTTTATTGTATTATTTTAGTGTCAAAATTAATATCAAACATGTTATTTATCTTTCTTAAATTGTTCAGGGGAATTGAATGAGTTTTTTGGATTTCGGTTTCTTTGAATACTAAAGTAGTTATTAAAATAGTTACAATGAATTTTTTTAATTAAAAAAGTACGTTTAGTTTTTATTTTTGCCTTATTTTAATTTGAGTATGTTACTTGTACTTTGTAACTAGTTGAGAGGACTCTACTTCTTGATTATATCTCATAAATTTTAGATTAAACAATGATCTATAGATAAACATTTGATAATTATACTCTTGATCTTCAACCATATGCTAGGCCAACATATAGATATATCCTAGCAACCTATTGCAATTGCAGTAACAGTTGCTACAACAAAGGTATCAACAGCACTGTGTCAATTTTACACCCCTAATTTTCTGTTCTACTCTTATAAATTAGCTTTTGTTGTAGCAATTAGCAATATCATTAGTTCCTTAGCTTTACACCCTTTTTTACTGCATTATTGTGATGTTAAACATTCTATTGCTCTTCTCTTGTTCTAATTTTTGTGTGCTAACTCTGATAAGTCTTGCATTAGTATATTTTTGGGTTTGGAAGCTATAGTTGTTTGGCTTTCAGTAATTCAAGTAGTTAATTGAAGTTTTTAATCATTAATCTTTTGTGATTTGAATTCATTGGCTAATAAAATAGTTAACCTGAATCTTTTTTTAATAAAAACTGTTACCATAGTTTTTTTATTTGCATTATTTTTATGTGAGTTGTATGTACATATCCTATATTATATAATCAGTAGTGTATTACTTCTAATTAGTATTTTTTATTTGCTAGAAGCAATTGAAAATAAACAAATACTATAATTTTTATATTAATTGATGTTGCTTTGAAAAAGAAATGGTTTTGTTGTGTTAGAAATTTATGTTTTAATGTTACTGTTCACGTGAACAGTAACAAATATAAACTTCTAACATATTGTTTTGTTTTTGTATGATTTTAGAAGTTATTTTGACGTTTTGGTTTCTTGGGTTTTTGTTTTATTGATTTTGCATATGAAGATAGTGAATTAATCTGTTTATGTTCATTTTTTTGTATTAAGTTAGGTGCTCTTTGATTGGAGAGAAAACAAATGATATAGTTTAGCTAATTGTACTTTTATATTAAACAAATGAAGGCGTATTAGTGTAGTTGTGTTAATTTCAATTTTTTTTAGCTTTGGACAATGAGTAGGATTTTGTCTTATTTTGTGTCTATATTTAGGAATCTATAAATTATAACAATTTGTAGTATGGTAGCTTGAAAGAAGGGATTGTGAATGCATATTTATGTAGTTGTGTTTATCTCTATATTATAGCTTAGGACAATGAGTTGGATGTCGTATATTGTTTGTAGTTGATATTTATGAGTCATATCAATTAGTAGCATACAGTTACTAATATATCATTATTTTAACTTTTGATTATATATTGACCCATAATTTTATTTTATTTTTATGATATTAATAACATTAGGATTAAAGACTGTTAAACTATGGCTGGTCGGACAGAGGTAAAGTGTAAAGCATACATGCTACTACAGTTGATTTTTGCAATTCATATAATAACTTGGGTATATGTTTTTTTTTACAGACCTTAAAAAAAAGGGGAAACATTTAAGAAGATCAAAACCACCTACTAACACAGATACTCGACTAGAGATATGAAAGAGTAGAGGAAGGTTTAGATGCTTCTTTTTCCGCACCTACTGCGTCGCCTGAAACACTTGATTCCCACCAGAATGAGGAACCAAGGCTGATTAAGAAGAAAAGAGGTAAATCTCTTTAGATTTCCTTGATTTGACTTTTCCATTCATTCCTTGATAGTCTAGAATTTTTATTAAATACTTTGATAGTTAAGACTTCTAAGTATTTTGAAAGCTTAGACTTCTTATTAAGTATTTTGAAATTATAGACTTCTTATTGAGTATGCATGTTGTGGGAATGACGTTTTAAATTTGTGGAACAAAATGAATGAATCTGTTTTTAATTTAGTGTTTGTGTTTAGGATTGTTACAGATAGACTTATTAAATATGTTTACATTTCAATATGGTATTGAATGTTGTAAAAACTATATATTTATAAATGTGCATTTAGGTGAATGGAGCTGCAATCAATTTGGTTTAGTTTTTACAAAACTTATTTGAAAAATGAAGAAGCAAAAGTAATTGATTGTAGCTTTAGGTAACTCTTTTTTAACTCCGCCGATATAAATGCATTAGCATTGCATTTCCGGTCTCAAGCCCAGATAAAGGAGGAGGGAGAATGAGCTCACTTTATCTAGAGTGAAGGATCCCCTAATGAGGTGAACATGCTTATTTCTTTTATTGTGAACATCTAAATAATTATTTAACGTTATAAATTTCATCATTATTAATTCTTTATTTTGTATTTGCTTGGTTGTTTTAATGTCAGAACATAAAAATTCTGAGTTTTGATGGAAAGATATTGCAAGCAAAGTTCAACTCAAAGAGTATACGAAGTTGAAATGATGGTATGAATTCTATATCTTTTGCCTTTATTTTCTTTGCATTATGCATGCAAACTTACAGGCTTGGAGGAATGTGAAGAGAAGAAAAAAGGTAAGAAAACCTAGATCCTGATTCCTTACATGTTTTATACATTTTATCTTTTCAAATAAAAGTGTATTTTTAATTAAAGGATTTCGTCAACAGCTTCTATGATGAATTTTTTTGAGGAATAAGGGACATAAAATCCAACAATTAAGTCTTTTGAGTTCAATTCTTCTTAAAAGGTTAATACATAATCTTATGATTGTGTAGCTTAAAGTTTTATATATCTACTTATTTAATCAAAACACTCTACAGGTGGTTAACATAGTTTACAAACAAAGGAGACTATCGATTTTCAATAAGATATACTAATGAGGTCAGGTAATCTACTTATACCTATTAAACTTTAATATATAGGTTTATAGTTAGAAACACGGTGATTGTGTTTAATATATCTTACTCCATTAAGACTATACTTATGAATTACAGGCTTTTTAATCTTAGTTATACTAGGGGTACTTGTTTGACAAATAAATTACATGTTTGAGGAAGGTTAGGGGAAAAAAATAGGCAAAAAACCTAAAGCTTGATTCTTTTTGACTTATACATTTTGTCTTTTCAAATATTGTAGTTAGAAAATTTCATCAATACCTTGTGTGTTGAAAAATGTTGAAGAATAGGGGAAATGAAATCCAACAATTAATTCTTTTGAGTTCAATTCTTCTTAAAAGTTAATCTATATTCTTATGATTGTGTGGTTTAAAGTTTTAAACATTTACTTATTCGATCTGAATACTCTACAGGTAGTTGACATAGCCTACGAACAAAAGAGACTCTGTCGAAGTTTCAACAAGATATACTTATGAGGTTAGGTAATTTACTTATACTTATTGAATTATAATTTATAGATTTGTAGTTGGAAACATGTTACTAATGTGAAAAGAATAGTTAATCTGTTTTACATATCTTGCTCATTGTGACTATACTTATGAATTACAAATATTTTAATCTCAATTGAGTAAGAGGTGCTTGTTTGACAAATGAAATACAGGCTTATGGGAGGTGAGAGGAAGAAAAATAGGAAAGAAAACCTAGAGCTCGATTCCTTTTGCCTTATCCTTGATTCTTAATGCTTTATACATTTTATTTTTTCAAATAAATGCATATTTATAGTTTGAGGATTTCATCAACTGCTTGTGTGATGAAATTTTTTTGAAGAATGAGGAAAATGAAATCCAACAATTAATTCTTCTTGAGAGTTAATATATATTCTTATGATTGTATGGTTTAAAGTTTAATTTATACATCTAATTTGATCTCAACACTCTGCAGGTGGTTGCCATGGTCTACAAACAAAGGAGACTGTCAAAATTTCAGCAAGATATACTTGCGTTTAGGTAATCTACTTATACATATTGAACTTTTATAGGTTTATCGTTGGAAACCATATTTTAATAAAGTTTATATGATTATATTATTTTTAAATATAGGAAACATTAGATTGAAACTATGAATGAAATCATTAGCTACAGGTGTCTATAGCTAGTTATTAGAATTAGAATTTTTTTTTTAAAATATACATACATTCAACAATGTTTTTGCAATGTTGTAAAATAATTCTTCTACAAAATTATAGAAGAGTAATAATAGTTTGATATGGGACAGAATTAATGTCATATTTCACAACATTTTTACCTCATTATTAATATTGTTAATTCAATAGAGTTTCAACCGAATTTATGACCACAGAGGATGAACGTTGTGAAAACCTATTCTACAACATTTTCTAACCATTGTTAGTATGGTCAATTACAATGTGTACCTAAAGTTGTTGATAAATTTATGACAACACGGAATAAACATTGTAAGAACCTTATTTACAACTTTTTTAAACTATTGTTAATGTGCAATTGATAATACAACAAAAACGTTTTAAAAGATTGGTTACAATGCTTTTAAATCATCGTTAAACTAATAACGATAACTTATTAAATCTGTTATTATAAATGTATACAACGTGGGATAAACGTAATAAATATTATAAAATATTTTACAAAAACACACATTTACAACGTGTGGTACAACGTTGGGTAAATCTTGTAAAACATATCCTACTTTTTACCACACCAGGGTATCGTTGTCAAACTAATTTAACAACGTTTTACCAACGTTATAAAAGGGATCTTTCTTGTAGTGATATATAAGGTTTTGGTCGAACTATACTCCTATAGAAAGTTTGAATCACTTTTAAAGTCAGTTTGGCAACTTCCAAAATGTAAAAGTCACAAAACAACAACAATTTAGCGAAACCCAGAACACGATTTTGAAATCGGAAGGTTTGGTTTCGAAACCAACAGAGAAAATATTATTGGTTTTGAAATCAGACTTTCCTAATTTTGAAAGCCATGCTCTTGGGTAAAATATGAACAAACCTGAGAGGGTCGATTTTGTAACCAGTCTGGGTGGTTTCGAAACCAGTCTTCAAGGTCTGATTTCGAAACTAACCAAGGTGGTTTCGAAACCAACCAACCTTGAAAGAGTTCCAAAACTCCTTTTTAGTTTTAAGTCTCTAACTAACCTATGTCCATTAGTTCTAAACTAGTCTAACCACCTAAGAATGAGGTCTTTAGGTCACTTATCATCCTAAGATGATTTCTGGTGGTGAGTTGAGTTGCAAGATGTTCTTCCTCTTCAAATCTTCAAGTCTTCAACGTCCAAAACATGGAGGTTACACATAACTCTAACTCAAAGGCATAGACTTACATTGAGTTTTGAATTGACACGTAAATGGACAAACCCAGGAGGAACTTATGGTCCTAACAAATATGTTGTTGTTAGGATTTTTATTTAGGTTATAACATGTTAATGAGTTGCGGTAGTGACTATATATATTGTCTAAACTGTTAATGGTTTACTGTTTGACTATATATGGGTTATAAGTTGTTGATTAGTTGTTGTATATAATCTATCTATCTATATATATAAGTTTTGAAGTGCTAATAAGTTTCTTTTAGAGTTAAAACCTACTGATACACTGCTGGTTGGATTTTATATATAAGATATAACCTTCTTATAGGCTGTTGTATTGGTTAAATAAGACTATACCTAAGTTGTTTTGTTAATTAAATTTATGTTAGGTTTTGATACATAACTTGAATTTGGACTAATAAATGTCTAAATAATTTTCTTGTTTGCCCACTTTATATTGTTCGATTCCACTACAAAGTTTGTTTGGAGTAGATGGTTTAGCAATATTGATGTTTTATGTCGGATGCTATTCTAATCTTGTAAATGCAATATGTGGGATCATGCTAACAGAGTTATTGACGTGTCTTACTCTACAAATAGAAATTTAGCTTGTAATGTATTTGTGACGAACCTTGCAGATTCGGATTATAAGACTTATAAGAATAGTTTGAACAGTTAATCATGACTTGTAGATGTACCAACTAAGAAAGAATCTGGATAATTAGCTGTTAATAACTTAAGATGATGTTGTGCATCTTAGCGATAGGTGGTTTGCTCGACCTTCTTTTATCTTGATTATGCAATTATCGAGGGGTTGCATATGAAATTTATAAAGGTGTACTTTAGCCAAGGCTGATAACCTGTCGTATGTAAGAGAAAGGTCGATGTCAACATAAGTTCACCCAGTGCACAGTTTGATTAACTTGTGGACCACAGAAGGTGGGGTAGATAGATGGAGGGATAGATTGAGTGAACTTGAAATCTCGAGTTCCCACTTTAAATTGGAGACAACAACCTATTTCAGATGCTAGATGTAGTGATGCTCATTGTGTTTGTTGAGAAATTAGGTAAGTTGGTTGAACTCACATAGAAGTTAAAAAGTGATGTAGACACCTTGTTGTGAGTGTTCTTGGGAACTATGTTATATTTGATCCCTATCTGGGTATATAGGCAGCCGCAGTGTGGTTCAACATAAAAATATAACAAACCCCTTTTTGTTGTTGTTGGTGTGATGAATTGTCTTTTGTATTTCTTTGACTGTATAAGCTAGTGTATTGTTGATTGAAATTTTATGAGTTATATTTTGTTTAGAATTTTGTTTGAGCCTACGTTTTAAATCTTGGTTTTAGGTCGAAAGTTATAGGTTTGGTTATAAGGTATCGAGTCATGAGTTTGGATTCGGGTTTAAACAGTAATTAGAATTTGGGGCATTACAGTTTGTAAGTAACTTGCTATTTTTATTTGGTGTCCAAATTGTTGTAAACTCTTTCTAATTTATAGAGTACCATATGAATCTATAAATATGGGTTCCCAAATAGCTTTTAGGCATCCTTAGATGTCCTAGACATTAGAGGAAGAGTGAGAGGCATTAAAGAGAGCTTTTAGGAGAGAGATTGCAACAAGCAACCCTTTTGAGCTCTTGTAGGGCTGTTCAATTGCATGGTGAGAGGGAGTAGCCATTAGATTCTTTGCTGATGAGTTTAAGTCATCCTTTTGTATGAGAAGGTGAATCTAAGGAGATGATGCGAATGTTAGACTCAGTTCGAGGCTCGTTTGAGAGCAATAGGAACCTATTGAGGAGAGTGTGAGTAGAGACTCAATTAAAGAGGGCATCGAGTTTGGGAGTCAGTTGAATATTCCATAGAGAGTGATAGGGAGTCATTTGAATGGTGCTAGATGATATGTATCGTGTACTCTAATCATATTGAATATAGTATTGGATCGTTACTGCCGTAGATGCAGACAATCTTGTTGAACCATGTAAATCTTTGTGTGCTTTATGTTCTTTATTTTTCCTTCGTATCATTAGTATCATTTCCGCTATAGTCATCAGATCTGCTAGTGCAATTCACCATCTAATTCATGAATTTTCTTTTTCTTTTGAGATGTTAAATAAGAAAAAATAAAAAGGAACAACATGTGCCAACTTGCATGCCTAGTAGTGCCTGCGGTTAATGACAATGTAAATATGGGTTCGTTTCCGTTAGCATTAAGTTACTGATCTTGTTAAAAATAGGCCGAGACCTCTTCAAAAAAATAAAGTACAAAAAGAACACGTACCATCTTCAAATAAAAGCTATATACAATCCGACAAAAACTAGATTCAAGGAATCACCTTTCACAAGCACACAAAAGATCAAAACCAAATCAAAGATCTTTCCACGAACAAGGTGATGAAAAAGGGAAAACAACTAGATCTAAACTGGAAAACTCAAGAAATTGGATCACCCTACGACGGTAACATGAAAGGTGGTTACCGTCGTTAGAGATCGACATGAATGAGACCGAGATCGAATACTCATTGAATTTAGTGGCTCTGATACTATGTTAATCAAATCAAAAGAAGACTGAAAATCTTATTCTTATTTATTGTATCTAGCTATTACATCATATTTATAAGCAGGGTTCTCTTAACATGTGCTTAGACTAGAGTTTTCGGATCTATTTGCCAAATTAGTTGATATTATTGTGGATATAAGATTTTCATCATTTGGATGATGTCCACAAAAAATCAGCTCAATTCGAGATCTCTAACCCTTTAAAAAAACAATTATAAATGTCAACCGTTCATTCACACTATTAAATACTAGATTAAGTGTTCGTGGTGCTAGGGGTCTCATATTGAGCTGATTTTATTTTCTTGGATATGATCGAAATAGTGAATATAGCATTCATTTGAACAACCTTAGGGGGCTAAACAAAACACTAAACCTTTACGTTTAATATGTGCTCTAAGGGCACACACTAACAAAATCCTTACAAGCATAACAAAGTAGAACCCTTAATCAACTATAGATAACAACTAGGAAACTAACCTACCAGAACTGGTTGGGCACAAATAACCTAGCTAATATTTTGTATTGTATATCGCAACTTACAATATGTTAGGTTACTATATGTATCGTATATCGTAAGATACGCGATACACTAGATTTTTTCGAAGTTTTCTTTTTCCATAATGACTAATCATCCCATACACCTATAAAAATTTGTTAGTATACACATATACTCATATATATATACAATATAAAAAACATTATATAAGGTATCAACCAATCTTGTCCAAATAGTACCTGAACGCAAAAAAAAAGGATTATTTCATTTATAGATCATACATAGAATTGAAAGAAAACCCTATTTAAACCCTAATTCGAGTTTACACACTAAAAATAAATGATGTGTGTTTGATCCATTTTTAATTGTTGAAATAGGGCATTTGATCCTTTTTATTATATATAGTATGTGTTTTAGTCCAAAACTATACATGCTGTAAAAGCAGTTTTGGCATTTTTTGTGAAAAATTGATTCGTATTTCGAAAGTTATGACATTTTTTAATTTAAAACAAAATTAGTTAAAAAGCATTTTTTACCAACTAATTTATTTTGAACTAAACGTGTATTTTGATTCTTTATTGGACTAATTTCGTATCCCGATCACTCAAAGGAGCAAAAGCCCAATTTAGAAATCAACAAGTAATAAAACTAAAAATAATTTTTTGTTATAATTTCTACACGATTTTGTGTAAGAACAAGAATACAAAAGAAGTAGAAGAGGTTTCTTATTTACTTCACATAACTTGTATAAAACATAAAGAGGAATAGGAATAAACCCTCACATGACATGAATACATACATGTGGCTGCCCAAAAGGGGGTGGACAACCACCTCCTACTCCACCTCCTGTTATAATACTCCCCCTTGGATGTCCACCATTCTAAGATAATTGCCTCGTTAAAACCTTGCTAGGAAAACCCAGAGGAACAAAACTTGAGCTAAGGAAAAGAGTACAATAGACTTACGATAATGCTGGACTCGCATAAGCTTCCTCATTAAAAACTTTGGCAAGGAAAACCCAGAGGGAAAAAAACATTGACAAATGAAAAAGAGTACAACGCGATAAGGTCCAGTCAGACAAAAGTAGGTACCAGTATACTCCCCCTGATGGAACAGTGTTGGGAATCGATTATTCCAGTTAAAAACGCAGCGAAAAATTAATGGTTTAAAAAACTTTAATCGATTCCTAATAGAACGTCCAACTGTTAATGGGATCTGAATAGAATAGGATGAAAATCTTACCTTTGAAGCGTGAACTGTAGCCTCAAAACTTCGCTGTTAGCTAATGATGACCCCACGAACAGATCTACCGGGTCGGATCGTCAGTCTTTTGCTCCAGTTAATGAGAAATCTGCACACTGTTTAACCGAGGAACTATGGTTTCTTTTCTCACAATTTTGAAATAACTGGAACACACACAAAATAGAGAGGGGAAAAAAAGTGGCGTTTTTCTCATATGGATGAGCTATGAGAAAAATACCCCTCTCTATATATATATAGAGAGAGGTCCCTAATCTCTATCCCATGCTAAGTCCAATTAGGTCTAAGTGGGTCCCACACTTTTAGGCTTTTAAATATTTAAACTTCTAAACTTTGTGTCTCACACAAAATAGAAATTAAATATTTTAATTACAAATAACTCCACCAAATATTTGTAACTGAACCCTCCATAAAGTGTGGATATTTAGAAAGGCACCCTTCCACTGTTATTACCGCAATTAAGTCCCTCCACTATTTTCTGACGTTCGTAAACGTCCCTGGCTTTACTTGTCAGTGCCTAGGTTGAATTTACATATTTTGACCCTGACCATCATCCATGCAATAGTTCCTAATGATCTAATAAATCTCCTAAATAATTTAGGAGACTACTGGCCAGTCTAGATCATCAGAACCTACAAGGTGATTCAGGTGAACGTCATTTCATGTGGACTCCGTATTGAACTAACTTATTCCTACTATGGAATAAATGACCATCCATCTTGCTCAGAATATTGGATCACGTTTTCGTTTCTGACCTCACTGATTAGCAAAACAAAACGGTCACTACTCTCATGTAGGTTATATGTTAATTCTCAGAATTAAGGACCAATTACTATAACAGTAATTTTGATGATCATTATTGTTAACTGACAACAAACAATGATAATCATCCTTTGACCTGTTCAATGTAATTCAATTACATTAACACATAGGATTAGGAGTCAACACTCCTGTGATGGAGATACATCACATTATATAACATAATCATCCTTTGTGTTATAGTCTTTGATTAGACTACGAACCAACATTGATGAATTAAACCTCTCCTTGTATGAACACACTTCATACAATTAGTTCATCTTGTTATATTATACTCACTCTATATATATATGCATGTTAAACAGAAATAATAAACCATTTATTAAACTCATAAATGTCGTAAACATTGTTTTTAGGGCATAACCCCAACAATCTCCCACTTGCACTACAAACAAAGGAAACTTTCCCTTAACCCCATTCCATGGATATGTGAATCAAAAGCCTTCTGTGGAAGTGCTTTGGTAAAGGGATCTGCTATGTTTTCTGCAGATGCTATCTTGGTGACGCTGATGTCACCCTCACTAGCATAATGCCTGACGACATTGTATTTCCTCTTGATATGCTTGTTGGTCTTGTGGTTCCTTGGTTCTTTACAGTTTGCTACAGCACCACTATTGTCACAATAGAGAACAATAGGTAGCATAGCCTTGGGTACAACTGTAAGCTCAACCAGGAATTTCTTCAGCCATACTGCCTCCTTTGCTGCTTCACTAGCTGCTACGTATTCAGCTTCTGTGGTGGAGTCAGCAACGCACTTCTGCTTGATGCTCCTCCATACTACAGCACCACCTCCTAGAGTGAACACATACCCTGATGTAGATTTACTCTCATCAGCATCTGCCTGAAAGTCTGAATCGGTATAACCAATTGGTACTAGATCATCTCCACCGTATACAAGCACATATCCTTTGGTTCTCCGTAGATACTTCAAAATGTGCTTTACTGCTATCCAATGTGGATTGCCTGGGTTGGACTGATACCTGCTAACCATTCCTACTGCATAACAAATATCTGGTCTGGTACATAACATGGCGTACATGAGACTACCCACTGCCGAGGCATAAGGTACCTTCTCCATGGCTTTCACCTCATCATGTGTCTTGGGACACTGATCTTTTGAAAGCCGAATTCCATGTCTGAAAGGTAAGAGCCCTTTCTTGGAATTCTGCATGTAAAACCTTTCCAGTATTTTGTCTATGTAGGTTTCTTGGGATAACCCTATCAACCTTAACTTCCGATTTCTCAGAAGTTTGATGCCTAGGATGTAGTTGGCTTCTCCCAAGTCCTTCATGCTAAAATGATTAGATAACCAAATTTTGACGGAGGATAATGCTCCTACATCATTCCCAATGATTAGGATGTCATCAACATACAGTACCAAAAATATCACTTGTTCCTGTCTTATCCTTTTGTAAACACAAGCTTCATCAGGATGTTGATCAAAACCAAGGGACTTGATTGCCTGATCAAATCTGATGTTCCAGCTTCGAGATGCTTGCTTAAGTCCATATATGGATTTTTGCAACTTGCATACCATATGCTCTTGACCTTCCGCTACAAAACCATCTGGCTGGACCATATAAATGTCCTCCTCAAGATTGCCATTCAAGAAGGCAGTCTTGACATCCATTTGCCAAATCTCATAGTCATAATGAGCAGCAATAGATAAGAGTACCCTGATGGACTTAAGCATAGCTACTGGTGAAAAGGTTTCCTCGTAGTCTATACCCTCCTTTTGAGTATACCCTTTCGCTACCAGCCTTGCTTTAAAGGTTTCCACCTTTCCATCTGGTCCTCTCTTTTTCTTGAAAATCCACTTACACCCAATGGGTTTAATATTGAGTGGTGGATTTACAAGTTCCCAGACTTGATTGGAATACATAGATTCCATTTCATCTTTCATAGCTTCTTGCCAAAGTCTCGAATCTGTGTTACTAATGGCCTCTTCATAGTTTGAAGGATCCGTGTCTTGTTCCTCAGGAACAACTTGAAAAGCTTCTCCTAACATTACAAACTTTTTGTATTTGTCAGGAAATCTTCTAATCCTCCCACTACGACGAGGCTCTGGTGCAGGAACTGGTTCAACCGGAGGGTTCGGTTGAACTGGTTGTTCGGGTTGAGCTGGTTCTTGCTGATTAGGTAGTTCCTGGTCCATCGGTTCAGGTTGAACCGGCGGATCAGGCTGAACCGGAGGTTCCTGCTCTACCTGAACTTGTGCCTGATTAAGTGCACCTTGTATTTCGGTATCTGTATTCCTGGATAATCTAGATGCTTCCACTGCGCCTCTATGAGATTGTTGAGTCACGGGAAGAGATATGGTTTGATCCATAAACACGGGCAGACTATACGTGCCCATACTCACAGGGAGTGAGTTAGGGGTATGTCTAACTCCCACTGTCGTTGTATCTTCCATCTCTTCAAGCACGACCTTACTTTGAGGCTTATGATTGGAAATGTGATCCTCTTCTAAAAAGATCGCATTCGCGCTTATGAACACCTTCTGTTCCCTGGGATTATAGAACAGATATGCTCTCGTTCCTTTTGGGTAGCCTATAAATATGCATACTTCCGATTTCGGTTCCATCTTGCTCGACTTTCCTTTAAGCACGTGTGCTGGACAACCCCAAATGTGGATATGTTGCAAACTAGGTTTGTGACCTGTCCACAACTCTTTGGGTGTCGTAGGAACTGCCTTGCTAGGTACTAAATTCAGTAAATATGCAGCCGTTTCCAAGGCATAACCCCAAAATGAAATGGGCAAGGAGGTATAACTCATCATGGACCTTACCATTTCTAGCAAAGTCCTATTTCTTCTTTCTGCAACACCATTTTGTTGTGGTGTGCCTGGTGCTGTGAGCTGGGAAACGATTCCATGCTCAACCAAGTATTTGCCAAACAGGTTTGAGAGATACTCGCCTCCTCGATCAGATCGAATAGCTTTCAATCTCTTACTCGTTTGGTTTTCGACCTCAGTCTTGAATTCTTTGAACTTTTCAAAAGATTCAGACTTATGATGCATAAGGTAGATGTAGCCATATCTAGAGTAATCATCAGTGAAGGTGATGAAATACTCATAGCCACCTCTAGCTTTAACATTCATTGGTCCACATACGTCTGTATGCACCAATTCTAATATTTCTTTGGCTCTTATTCCTTTCCCAGAAAAGGATCTCTTGGTCATTTTTCCTTCCAGACAGGATTCACAGAGTGACCATGGTTCAATGTCCAATGAACCCAGGGGCCCATTTTGAACCAACCTCTTGATCCTGTTTAGGTTAATATGCCCAAGTCTAAGATGCCATAAATATGTAGAATTTATTGAAGGTGCCTTCCTTTTTAGAGAAGGCGACTGAGTCATAACTTCCTTGTTATAAGCAGAGGGTATGATAGGAGATATTAAATACAGACCATCAATCAATGTGCCAGAAGCTTTAATAAAACTACCTTTATTAATAAAAACCTTGGTGGAATCAAACTTCACTGTCAAACCATCTCTAGCGAGACAAGAAACTGAAATAAGGTTCCGCCGAATATCCGGCACATAAAGACAATCCTTTAAAACTAAAGTATTATTCTCTCTATCACTACTACTAGTAAGAAGACGAACGTGTCCGATGGCGATCGCTGCAACTCTTGCCTCTGATCCCAAACTCAAGTAGATCTCTCCATCATCCAGCTGTCTTGTTATCTGGAACCCCTGCAACGAATTGCATACATGATTAGTGGCTCCAGAATCAATGCACCAGGAACCTGATGCATTATTGGCAATATTTGCCTCGACAACAAATGATTGAAATATACCTGAAGGTTTCTTCTTAGCTAGAAACTCTCTGCAATTGCGCTTCCAATGTCCTGTCTTACCACAGTGGAAACACTTTCCCTTTGGTTTTGACGCTCCTTTGTCCTTGTTAGCATCTTGAGTCTTAGCTGCATCTTTTGTTTTCTTCTTCTTGTTCTTCTTGAACTTCTTGCCTTTCGGCTTCAGTCCAGACGAACCCTCAGCCATATGAATATTTCCTGGCCTGCGTTCTCTCACAATCCCTTCCGCCACTGTCAATTGGTTCATCATCTCAGGTAGAGATAACGTCATCTTGTTCGTGTTGAAGTTCAACTTGAACTGAGAGAAGGAAGGCAGGAGAGATGCAAGAATAACGTCCTCCTTGAACTCGTGGTCAAGTTTGGATCCTAGGGTCTCGAGTTCGTAAAACAGACCCATCATGGTGAGCATGTGATCACGAACTTCGGTCCCTTCAGCCATTCGAGTGTTCATCAGCTTCCTAGTCGCTTCCTGTTTTGCAGGACGACTATGAACCGAAAACATTAGACGCAGTTCCTCAATGATGTCCTTGGCCTTAGGGGTGTTCTCAAACTGCTGTTGAAGCACATTGGATAAAGAAGCCATGATATAGCACTTGGCCATATCATTAGCCTTCATCCATCTTTGATATTCTTCCCTAACCGGCTCAAGAGCATCAGGACCAGGTACTGCGGGACAATCCTCAAGTAAAACAAACTTATAGTCCTGAGTAGTAAGCACTATATCCAGACTTCTTTTCCAATCGACAAAATTTGGTCCAGTCAATTGATTCTCTTTCAGAATAATGTGTAACGGGCTGAAACTCGACATCTATTAACATGCAATTAAAACAAAATAAACTATAGTGAGATAATATGAATTTTGAAAAACTTTTGTTTATAGCAATCCCCTCTAATTACTATAAATATCGGATAACTGATTGCGTATGCAGACATCAATCCTATGGGATATCTGTATGCATACCAAAACAGTTGAAATCCCATTTCATCAAAAGAACCTATCCTGACATCTCATGTCAAGGTTGTTTTGACATCCGATTTTGTTCTGACCCCTAAATTAATGATAAATCCTCGTTCCTATGGGAAGCGTTCTTTATTCATCATTTAGTTAAGTGTGGTCCACCATCTCAGTTCAGAATGCTAGAAGATATAGAAACAGTCTCCTATGGGAGATCTCTTTCTACACTCTAGTCCGAATACCGTGCTCATTAAAGCAATCCAAGCCAATAAGCTGCTAGGTTGTACTATTCCTAAGGGCATTAGACCCCTAGCCTTATTCTTGGACCGATGGTGGAGGGTCGCGGGATTGTGTTTCCATGAACATAGTCCCTCTCCCACTTAATTAGTTAGAGTGAGGGATATTTTTGAAACAATGTATCTCACTAAACTTACATCACATGCATTTAGTTAATAATACATATAAATAATTAATTAATTAATGTATAATTAACTTACAATTTCCAGAAACACTTTCTCAAAGGTTTCCAAGAGTAAGTAGGTACATTAGGATCACATTGCATTGAGTACTATGTCACAAATCACTGAAAAGTACCTAAAAATAATATTTTTATATTTTCAGTGTCTCCCAAAAACTCCCAAAAACACCCAAAAACATGTATCTAGGTCCTGGTGGGACCCACATGCACTGAACCAAACTAAACGGAAGAGAACCGGCTCAAAAACCCAAGAAAAGGGCCTGAACCGGTCCGGTTCAGCACCTGGTTCGGTCCGGTTCAGACCGAATCAGGTCTGAACCGACTAGTCAGACCAGCTGACTTGGTCTGACCCGAGTCAGACCGATCCAGCTCGTCTGACTCGGCTGAGTCAGGCCGAGTCAGACCTGGTCGGGTCTGGACCGGGTCATGGGTCGGGTCAGTGGGTCGGGTCAGTGGGTCGGGTCATGGGTCGGGTCATGGGTTAGGGTTGGCGGGTTGGCGGTCCAGGGTTGACGGGTTGCGGGTTGGGTCAGGCGGGCTGACCAACCCGTCAACCCTCAACCCTACTGCCATTAAGGCTTGGGCTTGTTATGCCTTAAGCCCATCTGTCCGAACCGGGCCTAGGGCATAACCAGCCTATTCCTTTTCTTATTAGTTTTCTTTAGTTTTTTTTTAAACTGAACCGGGCTTTATAAGACCAAGCCCATCAGTTAAAACCAAAACATAAATTAAACTAACTAATAACCCTAAGGCCCAACCGAACCAAATCTATTCCTAACCCTAATTTCCAAAACTTACAAATAGGTTTTTAGAAAACTTCTAAACCGATTTTTTTTATTTAAAAACAAATAAAATATTTTAGAAATAAAAGTTTCTAAAAACCAATTTTAGAAAAAATAAGTTTTATACCAAAATAAAAACTCTTTTTATTTTTGGAAACTTAACCTTTTTGTTTTTGGAAACTAACCCTTTTTCTTCCCTTTCCTTTTTGTGACAACTAGTACCCATCAAGAACCAAAAATTCAATGCAATTAAATCCTAAAACCAATTGAGTTATACATATCAATTAATCAACCACAATTCTAACAATTAAAATCATGGATCAAATAAATTTAGATTAGTATGTTCCCAATCAGTTTGAGACCAATTTGGATCATACTAATTTAGAGCCTTTTTGGGTTTTAATTATTTAATCTCATTAAATAAAATAACTAGGGTTTCTAAAACCCAAAACCACCCAAAATTGAGCCGCCGGCCTCCTCTCCATGTTCTTCAATTTTCTCCTCCATCTTGATCTCCATCAAAATAAGAAAACCTAAAAGAACTAATTTACATCCATCCTATACCTTTTGTGCAAAAGGTGTACATCAAATCTAATTTAAAAGAATAAAATAAATAGGCCAGGGAAACCAAGAACTTCGTTTCTTGCCCTTTACAAGCCTCCATATCCTATACATTAAACTAGAACATTCATGCACACACATAAAATCATAACCAATATTTAAAGAATTTAATCTAAGTCAATTGATCCATGATTTGCACAAAAAATAACAGACCCATTAACTGGATTGGACGTGGCTCTGATACCACTGTTGGGAATCGATTATTCCAGTTAAAAACGCAGCGGAAAATTAAAGGTTTAAAAAACTTTAATCGATTCCTAATAGGGCGTCCAACTGTTAATGGGATCTGAAAAGAAAAGGATGAAAAGTATACCTTTGAAGCGTGAACTGTAGCCTCAAAACTTTGTTGTTTGCTAATGTTGATCCCACGAACAGATCTACCGGATCGGATCGTTGAACTTGCACCCCAATTGATGAGAAAACAACACACAACTTAAACCCAAGACCAAAAACCCTGCTGGAGTATTTTTGGTATATCTTTTTGCTCGGTTATCCTTTTCGTCTGTATGATATATGCTTTTTGTAGGAAATCGAATTTCCTACAACTTTCCCAGAAATAGCCGACCTCCAATTCCTCACCGAAGTGCCTCAAAAATCGACTTCTTTTCTCTGCGGGATATTGTTGCGAATTTTGGAACTTAGGGTTTTCTTTTTCTCACCTTGAAGTAACTAGATCACACATAGATAGATGAAGGGGAGAGGATGACGTTTTTTCTTATGGTTGGGGTAAAAATCAACGCCCCTCTCTATATCTATATATAGAGAGGTCCCCAATCTCTATCTTATGCTAAGTCTAATTAGGTCTAAGTGGGTCCCACACTTTTAGGCTTTTAAATATTTAAACTTCTAAACTTTGTGTCTCACACAAAATAGAATTTAAATATTTTAATTACAAATAACTCCACCAAATATTTGTAACTGAACCCTCCATAAAGTGTGGATATTTAGAAAGGAACCCTTCCACTGTTATTACCGCAATTAAGTCCCTCCACTATTTTCCGACGTTCGTAAACGTCCCTGGCTTTACTTGTCAGTGCCTAGGGTGAATTTACATATTCTAACCCTGACCATCACCCATGCAATAGTTCCTAATGATCTAATAAATCTCCCAAACAATTTAGGAGACTACTGGCCAGTCTAGATCATCAGAACCTACAAGGTGATTCAGGTGAACGTCATTTCATGTGGACTCCGTATTGAACTAACTTATTCCTACTATGGAATAAATGACCATCCATCTTGCTCAGAATATTGGATCACGTTTTCGTTTCTGACCTCACTGATTAGCAAAACAAAACGGTCACTACTCTCATGTAGGTTATATGTTAATTCTCAGAATTAAGGACCAATTACTATAACAGTAATTTTGATGATCATTATTGTTAACTGACAACAAACAATGATAATCATCCTTTGACCTGTTCAATGTAATTCAATTACATTAACACATAGGATTAGGAGTCAACACTCCTGTGATGGAGATACATCACATTATATAACATAATCATCCTTTGTGTTATAGTCTTTGATTAGACTACGAACCAACATTGATGAATTAAACCTCTCCTTGTATGAACACACTTCATACAATTAATTCATCTTGTTATATTATACTCACTATATATATATATGCATGTTAAACAGAAATAATAAACCATTTATTAAACTCATAAATGTCGTAAACATTGTTTTTAGGGCATAACCCCAACAATCTCCCACTTGCACTACAAACAAAGGAAACTTTCCCTTAACCCCATTCCATGGATATGTGAATCAAAAGCCTTCTGTGGAAGTGCTTTGGTAAAGGGATCTGCTATGTTTTCTGCAGATGCTATCTTGGTGACGCTGATGTCACCCTCACTAGCATAATGCCTGACGACATTGTATTTCCTCTTGATATGCTTGTTGGTCTTGTGGTTCCTTGGTTCTTTACAGTTTGCTACAGCACCACTATTGTCACAATAGAGAACAATAGGTAGCATAGCCTTGGGTACAACTGTAAGCTCAACCAGGAATTTCTTCAGCCATACTGCCTCCTTTGCTGCTTCACTAGCTGCTACGTATTCAGCTTCTGTGGTGGAGTCAGCAACGCACTTCTGCTTGATGCTCCTCCATACTACAGCACCACCTCCTAGAGTGAACACATACCCTGATGTAGATTTACTCTCATCAGCATCTGCCTGAAAGTCTGAATCGGTATAACCAATTGGTACTAGATCATCTCCACCGTATACAAGCACATATCCTTTGGTTCTCCGTAGATACTTCAAAATGTGCTTTACTGCTATCCAATGTGGATTGCCTGGGTTGGACTGATACCTGCTAACCATTCCTACTGCATAACAAATATCTGGTCTGGTACATAACATGGCGTACATGAGACTACCCACTGCCGAGGCATAAGGTACCTTCTCCATGGCTTTCATCTCATCATGTGTCTTGGGACACTGATCTTTTGAAAGTCGAATTCCATGTCTGAAAGGTAAGAGGCCTTTCTTGGAATTCTGCATGTAAAACCTTTCCAGTATTTTGTCTATGTAGGTTTCTTGGGATAACCCTATCAACCTTAACTTCCGATTTCTCAGAAGTTTGATGCCTAGGATGTAGTTGGCTTCTCCCAAGTCCTTCATGCTAAAATGATTAGATAACCAAATTTTGACGGAGGATAATGCTCCTACATCATTCCCAATGATTAGGATGTCATCAACATACAGTACCAAAAATATCACTTGTTCCTGTCTTATCCTTTTGTAAACAGAAGCTTCATCTGGATGTTGATCAAAACCAAGGGACTTGATTGCCTGATCAAATCTGATGTTCCAGCTTCGAGATGCTTGCTTAAGTCCATATATGGATTTTTGCAACTTGCATGTTCCGCTACAAAACCATCTGGCTGGACCATATAAATGTCCTCCTCAAGTTTTCCATTCAAGAAGGCAGTCTTGACATCCATTTGGCAAATCTCATAGTCATAATGAGCAGCAATAGATAAGAGTACCCTGATGGACTTAAGCATGGCTACTAGTGAAAAGGTTTCCTCGTAGTCTATACCCTCCTTTTGAGTATACCCTTTCGCTACCAGCCTTGCTTTAAAGGTTTCCACCTTTCCATCTGGTCCTCTTTTTTTCTTGAAAATCCACTTACACCTAATGGGTTTGATATTGAGTGGTGGATTTACAAGTTTCCAGACTTAATTGGAATACATAGATTCCATTTCATCTTTCATAGCTTCTTGCCAAAGTCTCGAATCTATGTTACTAATGGTCTCTTCATAGTTTGAAGGATCCGTGTCTTGTTCCTCAGGAACAACTTGAAAAGCTTCTCCTAACATTACAAACTTTTTGTATTTGTCAGGAAATCTTCTAATCTTCCCACTACGACGAGGCTCTGGCGCAGGAACTGGTTCAATCGGAGGGTTCGGTTGAACTGGTTGTCCGGGTTGAGCTGGCTCATCTGCTAGAACTAGCAGTTCTGGATCAACTGCTGGTTCTTGCTGATCAGGAAGTTCCTAGTCCATCGGTTCAGGTTGAACCGGTGGATCAGGCT
>MVGT01000443.1:16572-28479 GCA_002174775.1 Macleaya cordata | reverse complement strand
CACGAACAGATCTACCGGATCGGATCGTCAGTCTTTTGCTCCAGTTGATGAGAAATCTGCACACTGTTTAACCGAGGAACTAGGGTTTCTTTTCTCACAACTTTGAAATAACTGGAACACACACAAAATAGGGAGGGGAGAAAAAGTGGCATTTTTCTCATATGGATGGGCTATGAGAAAAATGCCCCTCTCTTTATATATATAGAGAGGTCCCTAATTCCTATCCTATGCTAAGTCCAATTAGGTCTAAGTGGGTCCCACACTTTTAGGCTTTTAAATATTTAAACTTCTAAACTTTGTGTCTCACACAAAATAGAATTTAAATATTTTAATTACAAATAACTCCACCAAATATTTGTAACTGAACCCTCCATAAAGTGTGGATATTTAGAAAGGAACCCTTCCACTGTTATTACCGCAATTAAGTCCCTCCACTATTTTCCGACGTTCGTAAACGTCCCTGGCTTTACTTGTCAGTGCCTAGGGTGAATTTACATATTCTGACCCTGACCATCACCCATGCAATAGTTCCTAATGATCTAATAAATCTCCCAAACAATTTAGGAGACTACTGGCCAGTCTAGATCATCAGAACCTACAAGGTGATTCAGGTGAACGTCATTTCATGTGGACTCCATATTGAACTAACTTATTCCTACTATGGAATAAATGACCATCCATCTTACTCAGAATATTGGATCACGTTTTCGTTTCTGACCTCACTGATTAGCAAAACAAAACGGTCACTACTCTCATGTAGGTTATATGTTAATTCTCAGAATTAAGGACCAATTACTATAATAGTAATTTTGATGATCATTATTGTTAACTGACAACAAACAATGATAATCATCCTTTGACCTGTTCAATGTAATTCAATTACATTAACACATAGGATTAGGAGTCAATTCTCCTATGATGGAGATACATCACATTATATAACATAATCATCCTTTGTGTTATAGTCTTTGAATAGACTACGAACCAACATTGATGAATTAAACCTCTCCTTGGATGAACATACTTCATACAATTAATTCATTTTGCTATATTATACTCACTATATATGCATGTTAAACAGAATTAATAAACCATTTATTAAACTTATAAATGTCGTAAACATTGTTTTTAGGGCATAACCCCAACAAACAGTCCCTAATATCAGTCTGCTTGATGATACATACGTCTCATGCCTATACCATAAACTAGCTTTCTGAATGTCGTTATTGGAATAGACTTGGTGAATAGATCAACATAATTCTCACAGGATTGTATCGGCTGGATATCAATATGTAATACCCGGTTACCTAAAAGCTACTAATGTTGGGGGGCAGCCCACTTTTACAAAGGGCACCCCATTAGTGTTTAGGATAGATTGGGTTTATTTAATATAAAAACTAACCCTTTAACCCTGTTTGTTCTAGTCGATCTAGAGAGAGAGGAAGGAGGCAGCACGGCTAGGGTTTGGCAAAGTTCTTGAAGAAAAACTCTGAGATTTCTTGGAGGTTGATCGAAGAGGATCAAGATCGAGAGAGAGAGAGAGAGAGAGAGCAAGGCGCAGGCTTCGGGAGCATAGCTTTTTCTTCTTTTCCTTGCGTTTGGGAGACAACTTTGCTTTGAGGCAAGTAGTAACTCGCACTTTTAGTGTAGATTTAGGTTTTCTATAATGTTGGTATGCTTTCTTAATGAATGAATGCATGAAAACCTAGTTATATGTTGCTGTCATGATTTCTCAATGATTGATTGCATGAAATCTATAATCGTATGATGTGTTTATGTTTTCCTGATAGTTAGATAGCATGGAATCTATGTATATATGATGTGTTGGTGATTCCCTAACGTTTGCAGGCAAGCAAACCAAGTTTGTACAGAGTTTGTATGGAGAACAAACCCTGAAATCGCAAAAAAAACCTAGAAGGTATTATCGATACCAGGTAACAGATAGGGCTAGTATCGATACCCCTTATGATGGGTATCGATACTAACCCCATCTGATGCTGTTAGTAAGTTTGGTATCGATTCCCACCAGATGGGTATCGATACTAGCAGGCCTTTGACCCCTAAATTATTTTTGGAGGTCTCTATTAAGATTGACACTTTTTTAGATGATAATCATGAAGCATATCATGCATATTATAAGAATATACGTGTTTATAAGCAAGAATGCATTATTAAACTCTTAGTGGAATATTTCCATGATGATGAACACATGTGGACACATAAATCATGAATGAAACCTTCATAAGCTTGATGTGTGCTTAAACAACTTGTTTGGCTGGTATGCAAACATAGTTTAGGTCCTGTATAGGCCTGGTCCTTTCCAAGTGAGGTCTACGGAATCATTTGACACGGAAGTAATGCCGACATGATTACCAGTGCTTGGGGGACGGATTTTGAGGCTGTTAATCGGATTCACGTGGTGCACGGTCAATGTCTCGAGTGAACTACAAGGATGGGTGAAACATGAGGAGTAACTAGAGAGCATTATTTGTTGCGAGAACTTAATCTTAACTGAAGATCATAAAATACAACAGCCATGAATCTTGTGAATCTTTTATCTTTTTAAACATGTTTACTTTATTTCGTGAAATATCTTGTATCTATGCTAAAAAACTTACCCTTGAGAAGCATATGGTTAACCCTAATCTAAGCCAAGGGAACTAGTGAACTTGCTGGCTAGGTTTTGACCTAGCACCACTATTTTATAGGTCCAGGGTAGTAGGTGAATCCTCGGTAGAGGCGGTGGTCGTGTTAAGATAGGGATAAGTCTTCGGAGACTTCCAACAGTTTTGTGAAGACGTAGGACATTCTTTTTAATATGTTCTGTTTGGTTTGGAAATTGTTTAGTCCATTATTCTTTGGGTTTATCGAATTAACCATTTGTTTGAATAAGTTTATCAGTGGAGTTAATAAAGTTTATTTCAGCTTTATTTTACTTATGTCTTGAATGTGAGTGCAACTTCTTGTTAGCTTGGTGTAATGCAAACACCCTAGAGCTATAGCTTGTTAATGGTTCTGCAGAAACGCCCAGTTCTCATTGAGTAAGGGCTGCAGACCTGAAATGTGAGGGTGGGGCATTACACAATCTCATGGTTCTTTTGGAGATAGTGAGAATGAAAGAGCTTTGGCGAGATGTGCTTGGTTCTATCACCTTTGATGTGGCCTTCTTTGAATTGTGATATATAAGCATCATTGTCTTCAAAAATAACTGTTGGCATATCAGTGGTATAGGGCAGAGCGCAAGTGCTTCTACTATGGCCAATCAATGATCTTAGTCATATGCATTCTCTGCTAGCTTCATGTAGTGCAATAATCTCCGAATGATTCGAAGAAGTGACTGGAAGACTCTTCTTGTTGGATCGCCAAGAAAATGCCCTATCACCACTTGTAAAAATATATCCAGATTGAGAGAGAGAGCTTTATGGGGATCAGAGAGGTATCTAGCATCGGTGTAACCCTTTATTTGTGAGCCATTGGATGGATTCTTAAGGTAAAACAATTCCATTACGGTTGTCCCGCGGAGATAATGGAGAATCTGTTTTACACCTATCCAATGTCTCATTGTCAGTGCAGAACTAAACTTAGCTAATAAATTTACTGAAAAAGCAATATCAGTTCTAGTACATTGTGCAAGATACATAAATGCACCGATCGTACGGAGATATGGTACTTCTGGGCCAAGTAGTGCTTCATTTTTCTCCTTTGGGCGAAATGGATCTTTCTCGGCATCGAGAAATCTCACAACCATAGAAGTATTAAGTGGATATGCTTTGTCCATATTAAAGCGCTTTAGTACTTTTTCAGTATACGTTGTTTGATGGACACGAATTTTGCATGTATTATGCTCGATCTGCAGGCCGAGACAAAATTTTGTTTTTCCGAGATCTTTTATCTCGAATTCATTTTTAAAGTATTCTAAAGCGTTCTTGAGCACTTCAGGAGTCCCAATAAGATTTATATCATCGACGTATACAACAATAATAGCAAATCCAGATTCTGTTTTTTTAATGAATACGCATGGGCAAATGTGATTGTTGACATATTCTTCCTTCATTAAATATTCACTAAGGCAATTATACCACATTCGCCCGAATTGCTTTAATCCGTATAAAGCTCGTTTAAGCTTAAGTGAATACATATGGTGTGGCTTTGCTTCAGGCAATATGAATCTTTCATGGACTTTCATATAGATATCTATATCTAGCTTTCCATACAAATATGTTGTAACCACATCCATTAGATGCATGTCGAGTCCTTCTGAGACTACCAGACTTATTAGATATCGGAAAGTAATTGCATCCATAACAGGAGAATATGTTTCTTCGTAATAAATCCCAGGTATCTGCGAGAAACCTTGTGCCACGAGTCGTACTTTATAGCGAATGACTTCGTTTTTCTCTTATGTTTTCTTGCAAATACCCATTTGTAACCATACAGGGTTTATATTTTTGGGTGTTGGAACTACAGGTCCAGAAACTTCACGTTTTGCAAGAGAATCCAATTCAGCTTAGATTACTTCTTTCCATTTTGGCCAATCAATTCTATGTCGACATTCCTCTACAGAGTGTGGTTTAAGACCATCATCATCTGTAACGATTCCAGTTGCAACTAAGAATGAGAATATGTCGTCGACAATAGTTTCATTGCGATCTCACACCTCTAGTGCATGCATAATTTATTGAGATTTCTTCATACACAGGTACATGTTCCTCTTTAGGAGGATTCCCCTCGTTAGGGGTTTGTATCTCTTCAGGAGTTTGTATCTCTTTAGGAGATTGTTTCTCTTAAGGAGTTATGTCTTTAGAGAGTGTGGACATTTTAATAGCCTCTTCTGGAGTGCTATCTCGCATAAATTTTGATTGGCATTTTCGCTTCCGGGGAATAGAATCTTTTGAACCAAGTGGTCGTCCACGCTTCAAGCGTGCTTTGGACAACTCATTTGCTGCAATATTAATAGTATATCCTACAGGGACAAGACGTCTTGCTGGGACCTCAATTCGAGCAGGAGCATTTGTAGTAGGTATATGTGATTTAGTCACTTTTGTTGCATCATTGAATGCATTAGGCATTTCATTAGCTATCTTCTGGAACTGAGTAATCCTCTACACTCCAATTCCAGATTGATTGGTGTGAGGATTGAGATGAGACAAAATTGGTATATTCCAACAAAGTTCACGCCGTACTTCAAGCGGCTGATTTCCTACCCCTAACGGCGGGAAGAGTGTCTCATCAAAGTGACAATCTATAAAACGGGCAGTAAAAACATCACCTATCCGAAGTTCAAGTTATCGAATAATAGAAGGTGAATCAAACCCAACATAAATCCCTAACCAGCGCTGAGGGCCAAACTTTGTGCGTTGTTTAGATGCAATAGGGACTTGAACAACACAACCAAAAATTCTCAGATGTGAAATATTTGGTTGATTTTCTAGAACAAGTTGTAATGGAGAGCACTGATGATATGCAGTTAAAAGAAAACGAACTAATGCAGTAGCATGTAAAATAGCATTTCCCCATGTAGAAACAGGTAGCTTAGTTCACATAAGCATAGGTCGAGCAATCAGTTGGAGATGCTTAGTAAATGATTCTGCTAGACCATTTTGAGTGTGAACATGAGCAACAGGGTGCTCTACATCAATGCCAACTGATAAGCAATAAGCATCAAAAGTTTGAGATGTAAACTCAGCAGCACCATCAAGTCGGATAGACTTGATTGGGTACTCGGAAAAATTTGCACGTAATCTAATGATTTGAGCAAGAAGACCTGCAAAAGCAACATTGCGAGTGGATAAAAGGCAAACATGTGACCATCTAGCAGAAGCATCTACTAAAACCATAAAGTACTGAAATGGTCCACATTGAGGGTGGATGGGACCACAAATGTCTCCTTAAAGCCGTTGTAGAAAAACTAGCGATTCAACTACAACTTTAGTCAGAGAGGGTTTGAGTATTAGTTTACCCAAAGAACAAGTAGTACAAGTATGGTCTTTAGACATCAAGAGCTTCTAGTTCTGTAACGGATGTCCGTGTGAGTTTTGAGTTATTCTATCCATCATGTTAGAACCTGGGTGACCAAGACGGTCATGCCAAAGCATAAATGCTTTTGGGCCATAAAACTTCTGGTTCATGACAGTATTTGATTCAACCATTCTAATTATTGTATGATATAATCCCAAAGAGAGAGCGAAAATCTTCTATAGTATGTGTTTCTGGCACGATACAATTGAAGTAATGCATAAATACTCCATATGATGTTCATTGATTGTCTCAAGGTGGTATCCATTACGACGGATATCTTTAAGACTCAACAAATTTCTTCTGGATCTGGATGAATATAAAGCATAGTCGATATGGAGTTTTGTACCACTTGGTAATATGATACTAGTTCTTTCGGAGCTTTCGATCAAACAGCTTGTGCCAGTGATAGTAGTCTCATTAGCCTCGAATATTTTTAAGGTTGTGAAATATTTAGTGTCACAAAGGATTGTGTATGTTGTTGCACTGTCTGCAAGACATACATCCTCACCACTTATTCTGTGACTGGATAGATTTCTACTGGAATCCATATCCTTTAATAAACAAAATAGAGAATAAGATAAAGACACGTATATGTATATATATATATAAAAGCAGGTACAAATATTTACAAGCAAAAGTAATAAAACTCTATTTGGTCAAGACATGCCTATCACCATAGAGTTGATCTAAATCACCGCCTTCAAGATCATAGAAGGCATTAGGTAATTCCAGGTGGGTATTTGCCAATGGATCACTGTGTATCTAAAGTTCATCTCAATATTAGCTTCTGAGTTTCTGAGTGAAAACTGTTAAAGATCTACCAGATGTCTTGTTGTACGACAGGTACGCGACCAGACTTCTTCATAAGTTTTACGAGGTTTATTCGACAAACTTCGCTGCTTCGTTTTCGAATTGTTCCTCTTCTGGGGGTTCGATCCTGTATTATCTTACTTCTAGTGGTTTGATTTTGTTTCGTCCTACTGTTGGGGATGCGATTTATTCTTATCCGCGTTTTCCCACTTCTGGTGGTATGGAGCATGTCTGGAATTACTTTGACCACCCCTTTTGCCATGTCGACCACGCTTACGACGCCTATTTTTACATCCAGAAGAGGACGTTGCATGTGCTACTGGCAGTGATGCAGAACCTATAGGATGTGATGCATGATTTCTCAATAACAACTGATTATGTTGTTCCGCTACGAGAAGACAAGAGATCAGTTCAGAATATTTCTTAAAATGAGGCACTCGATACTGCTGCTGCAGGAGCACATTCGAGGCATGAAATGTCGTAAAAGTCTTCTCTAACATTTGCTCATCTGTGACAATCACACCACACAATTTCAGTTGTGAGGTGATTTTGAACAAAGCGGAATTATATTCCATCACAGATTGAAAGTCCTACATGCGTAGGTTGAGCCAGCGATATTGGGCATTGAGGAGTGTGACCAACTTCAGGTGATCAAACCTATCATTCAGATCATTCCAAATGATCAATGGATATTTAACTGTCAGATATTCAAATTTTAAAGAAGCACAAAGATGATGACGGAAAAAAATTAAAGCGGATGCGCGACTCTGCAGGGTCGCGCGGTTACCTCCCTTCATTGTATCTCCGAGGTTTTTGGATTGGAGATAAATCTCAACATCAGGTAATCAAGAGAGATAATTATCTCTAAAAATATCTAGAGCTTCAAATTCAAACTTTGTTAGATTCGACATAATCGAAATAACAATGACGATGATTATACCTTTTTTATTTTGTGAGGTGTCTAAGAACTTCGGGTGGATCAAGAACTTCGGGTTGATCACGAATTCTCGGGGACTCGTTCTTGTTGTAGTAGATTGGTAGAGATTCGTGCTGATACCGTGTTATAATTTCTACACGATTTTGCGTAAAAACAAGAATACGAAAGAAGTAGAAGAGGTTTCTTATTTACTTCACATAACTTGTATACAACATAAAGAGGAATATGAATATATATAGGAGAGTATCCATGTGAAGGGGAAACCCTCACATGACACGAATACATACATGTGGCTGTCCAAAAGGGGGTGGACAGCCACCTCCTACTCCACCTCCTGTTATAATATTTTTTTTTTAATAAAATATGCTTGTAGTTTGCACATGAATATGAAAACTAGTTTATCAATTAATGACCTACTGGGATATATCATATATGGCCACCAATTATGCAGGACCTACTAGTCTAATACTATTGCTACATCATCCCTATCTCATTACCAAAAGAAAAAGAAAAAGAAAAAGAAAATATTTTGGGAGGGCTTGGGCATAAGAGTCATATGACGATTCATTAATTCATCACACTAATCAATTACCGGTCTCTTATGTCTGTGACTACTCTGGTCAAGAAGGGGTGTGGGGGATAATCTTAAAGTTTCAAAAGGGCGTACCAGTAATTATCTTGAAACACAGACAGGAACATCCATGAAAGATCTCCAAGTACACCCTACTCTCCAGGTAGAGGTACACCCCACACCTTGATTGGTTAAAATATCAAATCCTCTTCAACCTTCCATTTTTTTCATTATTGGAAAATGTTATTAGGACATAAACATTTTATGTTTAGCCCAAACATAAACCTTGTGGGGTCCATATGAGTAAGATCTAAGGGTTGATTTTTGGTAGGGATGTTCTGTTCATCATGTAGATCATCCTTGCAAAAAATCACTCCATTGTAAAACTTCTAACCCTATCAAAAATTGATTAGAAGTCCTAACCGTTTATTTCTTACAATAGATTTTCAATTAACTTCCAACAATTTTTAGTGATGTTAGAAGTTTTAGAATAGACTGTTTTTTGTGTGGACGATTTACATGGTAAGGAGAACATCCTCGCCAAAAATCAGTCATTGGATCGTACTAAAGTGGACTTCACAAGGTTTATATTTAGGCTCAACATATATAAAATGTTTTATGTCCCAATAGTAGCGTCCTAATCTTCATAATTTTATAAAAAGTACAACAATCAGATGAGAGAGAGTGAGACTGCAATAAAGATGGAGAAACCAAAAGAGAAATTGAAAGAAAGGGCAGCCCATTGACACGGTAATGGGCCTATGAGTAGGCATTTACAAGTTTAGCAGTGGATTTGGGCTATTGAATTTATTGTAATATATTTGTATGGATATGTATGGAGGCACAAGCCCAAAAAGTCCATTATCTTTAGATATTTTTAGTAGGGTTCTACATTGTTCCCAGGGACTTGTAGATATGTCTTAATGGAGGTTCTGGAAGTCTCTTGGAAATGTGTAGATAAGAGATATTTTGTAGGAGAGTTCTAGAAGGTTCTCTCCATTGTTAGGTTAGTGACACATGTTGTAATCATAGCTATTCATTGGACCCCCCTCAAGACTATAAATAGGGGAAGTCCCATTCAGTTGTAACCATCAAGAGTTGTAATAAAGAGTGATAGTAATAAGAGTTAAGGTTTTCTCTTAAGCTTCTCTTGTGTTCTCTTGAGTGTTGTGAGAGTTTAGCCAACTAGGGAGAGTTCTAAGCATTTCATTGAGGGGAAAGGCTGACTTGACTAGCAGGGAAAACTAGTTCAAGTGCCGCACGATCGCATAGCAACAAGGGGAAGTGCTAGGGTTGTGACAGTTGGTATCAGAGCCAGGTTGAGCTACTCTGGGAGAAGGGTACATCATGGCAAATGAAGGTGATGTTACCCAAGTCTTGGCTGAAGTAAGGAAGGATGGTGCTCTTAAGAGCAAGAAGTCGAGTAGGTACAAGTCCGTCGACTCACGCAAGGAAATATCCTTAGAAGAACGCATCGAATTGCTCGAGTCTAAGGTTACTACCTTGGAAGGCCGTGTAGAGAAGGTAGATGATACCTTCTTATGCCAGGTGAAGATCATTGAGGATCTGGATAGGTCGATGCAGAGTGCCATCAACATGTTCGAGGAAAATATGTTCCAAATCGTGAGACGCTTCAAGGAGAGGTCCTCAAGGGCTGTAGAGGAGCTACGTGCCCATATGAAGGGAATGGGGACTAAGTCCACGCTGTTGGGACACGCAGTCATGAGTGGAGACGTCCAGGCTCAAGATGAGACCATGGAGAGAGTCCTTGAGCCAAGCTGTTATGGAAAGATTATAGCAGATGTTGTGATTGTGGGTGAAGGGAATGATATTGAGGCATTCCCACCACAGAGGCAGGTTATCCTTAGAGAGGTCAAGGACACATCGGTGGAACAACCAGGCATGACACTGGTTGATGTGGAGCAGGACGCTTCAGCATCTTGGAAGACGTCCACACTTTCCAAGAGAGATACGAAGCAGAGGCCTGCTGCACGATCGATAGATGAGGCACATCAAGAGAAGAGCTGCCATGCAAAGACAATCCAACAGAGGAGGAATTGGTTTCGAGCAGGGGCTTAGCGGTTGTGAAGCTTTGTCAGCAGCAGAGACGATCGTTTAAGCTAACTAGGAAGATTAGGAAGGCGTCGTATCGGCTAAAGGAGCTACGACGCCCGATGATTCGATCCATCTTCAAAATGAGGCGCTTGAGGCGATAATGATCAAGGCCGCAACGAGGATGTTTGCGGATTAGGTGGGGGAGGATGTCACGGGGATAGATATCCCACGTGCGGACGCGCATCCACTTGTGCCATTTTGCAGCCCATTGGCACGGTAATGGGCCTACGAGTAGGCACAAGCCCAAAAAGTCCATTATCTTTAGATATTTTCAGTAGGGTTCTAGAATGTTCCCAGGGACATTTCTTAAGGGAGATTCTGGAAGTCTCTTGGAAATGTGTAGATAAGAGATATTTTGTAGGAAAATTCTAGAAGGTTCTCTCTACCATTAGATTAGTAACACATGTTGTAATCATAGCCATTCATTGGACCCCCTCAAGACTATAAATTGGGGAGGTCCCATTCAGTTGTAACCATCAAGAATTGTAATCAAGAGTGATAGCAATAAGAGTTAAGGTTTTCTCTTAAGCTTCTCTTGTGTTCTCTTGAGTGTTGTGAGAGTTTAGCTAACAAGGGAGAGTTATAAGCATCTCATTGAGGGGAAAAGCTGACTTGACTAGCAGAGAAAACTACTTCAGGTGCGCACGATCGTATAACAACAAGGAGAAGTGCTAGGGTCGTGACAATCTGCTCCTCCAACGAGTCCAACATAATACCCCTCAACATGACCCTTTTTCTCATTGTTAAAAGAGCTTTTGAGAAAAAAAAAAGTCCATAAACGGGCCAACCACTAGCTTCAAGCCCCACTACCAATTTATAGATTTAGCCCAAGAAACTGATTGCATACCCGATTGAATATGGGTTGCATACCCGATTGCATTTGGGTTGCATACTAATTGGGCTACACTTATTAAATAAAAGTTGACTACGTGGGAAATTAAACTAAAGCTGACGTGGTATGCATATGCAATTGGGAAGTTAATCCCAATTCCACAACCCTAAATTTTGATACAGAGTAACACTAAAAGCGTTCTAATAGGTTCAATGGAGATTTTATAATTGGGTTGGGAATTTCGGACGCTAGGTTTTGACTAAAAGAAAAATCACAACCTTCGATTGCAAATGATCCCACTCGCTGACGTGGCCCTTTTGTTTCTCAGCGAGTTGTAATTCATTTCACATCACGATTTCAGATTTTCTGTTAACAGCTTTTGTCAACAGCTGGCAACCCAGGATCCTAAACTTTTATTAATTAGGTGTCTGCCAAGAAAACTACACAAGAAAGAAAGGAAAGAAAAGAAAAGGCCGAATCATGCATATCTATACTGCAGATTGGACATGTGAGCCTAAAGAAGCTCTAAGGGATGTTGCTTTTCTTTGTAGAGTTATATCTTTGTTGAATTGTAATGACTTGAGAGAAGGAAATAGGGCTCTACATAACTGGAGGGGACTCTCT
>MVGT01000443.1:5288-16536 GCA_002174775.1 Macleaya cordata | reverse complement strand
TCTCTCTCTCTCTCTCTCTCTCTCTCTCTCTTTCTCTTTCTCTTTCTCTCTCGCTCTAGTTCTGACAAACGAGTTTCTCAACTACATATTAAAGAAGAAAACCAACTGTTGAAGCCAATTTCATGTACTTACCACAAAAAAAAAAAAAAAGAATGCTGGATATAGTATTTATGGATCAATGAGACATGGGTTTGGTTCATCCTCCTAAAAACATAATAAGTATACCATTCAAAAAGATTGAACGCAGCTTAAAGTCCTGGGCTTTGTAGTTTAGAACCCTAATAAATAGACAAATGATGATGGTTGATGTATCTTGGATCCGAAAAGGCATCTTAATTCTACAATTTTTGGAAAGATAAATTACCCCACCTAAATACATAATAAGAACAAGCATAATGATCAACTCTATGAAGATCTTAATAGTGTTGGTTGAATTAGTTTCTCCACCTGTGTGAACCCATAGCTGATAATTGTTGGTTCAAGCATATGTAAGGCTGGCAATAGTATTTCATCATTCTCCATAAATGAAACTCAAGTTTGTCATCGTGTTCGCCAACAATAAACAAGCATGGTAGAATTTATTCAACTAATACTAGAAAACAATTGAAACCCTTGTGGTAATTATCTTATAGTCTGTTTGGACAAGGGATTTGGGGGAGGGATTTGGGGGAGGGATTTTGTGGGGACCAGAGATTTGGTGGAAAAATCATGTTATATTTTTTCTCAAAATCTCTGGTCCCCACAAAATCCCTCCCTAAAATCCTTTGTCCAAACAGACTATTATCTTTTTTTTTTCTTCTTTGGGGTATAATTGATGAGAAGTATGAAGAGAAAGCAAATTTACTTGACTAAACAAGAGGACTGCCTCAAATAATCCACACATAGAAGTCACTACAATTAAAAATCTTTTTATGGATCGAGATGGGACCTTTAATATGCCTTACATGCTATATATCCCTACTCAGAAAGCAATCTCATCAGATAATAGTAATATTTGGTGCATTTGTGCCATATCGATATATCTGGAAAACTAAGGTTCTGAGGTGATGATGTATGCTGCTAAAAAACTGTTGCAGCTCGATCAGTTTCTACTTGCACAGCTCATTACAAATACAAGACAAGTTTGATACATTTTAACACATGTAAGATGGACAACACAACCTAACCAACCAGACTACCTGTTGTCTTTGTGGCAGTGTTATGAATTGCCACACAAATGACCAGGTATCAAGTCTTGGTACGACACCATCATCAACAGACAATCAACCTAACCATACATTAAAGGAAAGAGCGACAAAAGGAAAGATATTTCTTTAGAAAGTTCAAAAACGGTTAGAAATGTTGGAGATTTCGAACCTTTCTGACGGATATGCTGAATTTCTCTTTCCTTGTCTAGTTTGTGTTTCTTGACCACTAGCCAAAATAACTTCTACATTTTGCCGATCCACATAAGCATTGTTTCATTCTGCCGCATTCTCCATAATCATAAGTCAACTCTATCATAGGTGGAATGTGTTTAATTGCATAGAACATGATGTGCGGATAGGAATCCTCATTTTGGTCACATAAGACGAGCTGCCAAAAGACGTTTGGAGAGCAACTATGGTTCATAAAACGAGCTACGTTTCCCACATTCTTTGCACTTATCATCATGGGTAATGGGGGCTTGTATGCCTCATTCAAGTCCACAGGCTTCTCTTCTCCTAGTAACTCTGGTACATAATTCCATTCAATTGAGTAGTCTCCCGTATGGGTTGCATTGAAGATATATTCATCTTCTACATCTTGTCCTCCTCCCTCATCTTTATCTATAACTTCACCTGCATATTCACAAATGAATGTACCTGCACGTATAGGATCCCAAGAGCGGAGACCCCAACCTCTATCCTTAGTCTTAAACACCTCCAAACGGACCTTCGGGCCATTTTGTGACACTTGGTTTTTGCAATTAGGATAGCATGCACAAGAAGGACCACACTCATGTATCAAGGGTTTCTGGATCACAAGAACCCCATTGGCATATGGGGTATCACCTCCATTTTTCTGAACACAAGAGCAATTGGAACTTGGAAGACATGTGCTTTGGCAATTGCAGCCAATAGAATGTTTCGTAGAGTTAACGGGTTTTGAATACTTGAGGCCAGGGAAATAAACGAAATGAGCAGGTCCTCTCTCATCATCGATATCATTGACAAGCGGAACTGGTAACTTTTCTGCTCCTGAGGTTAGGTCTGGTAATATAAGCCCAGGCCGAGAACTGATGTTAGCCCTCCACTGCTGAATTGCTTTCCAGACAGTGAATGCTTCAGGTTGCCCAGGTACTCTCACCAATTTATATTTGAAAACACTGACACCTGCTTTGCCTTTCTCCGTCCATGACTCCTGGATTCTATAAAGACCATCATAGATATAGACTTTCCCAGTTGGATTTCCAATATCCTTCACACCCCGAATAACCCTAACCTCATTAGCACGATGCAAACTTTTCTCCAACGCGAGATTTCCCCTTTCAAGCTTTTGATCAGCTACGTCTTTTCCATCTTTCCTGTAGATGTTACCACCCTGCCCACTGTAAATCAAAACGTCCCCATCGTCCACGTCATCCTCATACACTCCAGCGGAAACAATACTCACAGACACAGGTTCTTCTACTTGATCAAATTTTAAAACCATGTAATCAATTCCAGCCATACTTGGAGTATGCAATCCCACCAAGCACATTTCTATCCTGAAAAAGAAAATATCTCCAACCTCAACCCCAGGAACATTTCCAATCCTCTTCCTCATATTTGTCCTTAACCCATTGCCCATCATTATTGTCCCGGCTTTCAAATCGGGCCGCTTGCTTGCCCCTTTTTCTTCTTCAACTTGTGCAATTCTCCGTCTGAGTGCATCATATTTCATTAGAATGTTCGCTACCGCAACACTATCACCGTCTTGTGAGGATAACCTGGCCTCTTCACTGATCTTTATTCTCTTAGTCTTAGATCTAGTCCTTTGCCTCGCCCCATTACTAGTAGCCTCCGCATCTGTACCTTGGATATTGCTGTTACTAAACCCATGTTCTTCAGATATCGATATAGCAGAATCACCCTTGTTCACATTTTCGTGGGTAGACTTAGCACCCATCAAAGGGGTTTTTGAGTTTTTCTTTGATATCCCAATATCAACACCTGCAGGCTGCGTTGGAGTTTGGATTGGATGGTTGTTTCGTCCACATGGTGTCTGTTGATTTTGATGTTCAGTTGGGTATTGAGGTTTCAAAGGGTCGAAAAATGGGGGATAGAACTGAGTGAGCCCGCTAGGAGGATGAGGAACTTGGGATCCAAATGGTGGAAATGCAGAAATAGGAGGCACACAACGCAAAGGCTTTACATCTAGAACTCGAGACTTATCATAAGAACCCGGACCAGAATCCGATCCCAAACCCTGTTCCATCTTATTCAAGGCAGAGCTACGACAACAACAGAATTACAGAGAGAGAGAGACACAGACAGAGTTCTAAAGAGAGAGAAAGAACTTTGTCTAGGTTTTACTTATCTCCTATTTACAACACAATAAAAAACTAGAACAACATGTCACAGCGTAAAAAGCCTACAGATCATTTACATGGACAGCTTCACGAAGCGTCAACCTCTAATTTCTCGAAAATGAACACGACCAGAAAGAGCTAGAGAGAGAGGAAAAAAAAACACTCGATTTGAGCTCAAAACAAATGAAGTTTGAGCAACAAAAAGGACGTGCTGAAATTAAATAACAAAACAAGGAAAGAACAGATCCTATAAATGGTTGATTTTCAAACAAGTGAAATGAAAATCTAACTGTTTACTTGAGACTTAAAGCAGTATAAACAGATCAGAAGCAGAAATTAACTATATAAATTACGAAATTACCTTACTGGAAATGGATTTCAAGAGTTAGGGTTTCGAACTTCGGACTTTTGGGCGGACAATTTTTTCGCTTTCCGTGATTCCTGTGCGATGCGTCTCCCCACTTGTCTCTTCGTTTTATGGTTTTGTAACAGATGTTCGGTGTTCGAATTTGGGGAATTTTATTTTATTTTTTGAGAAAACGACCCTATAGTCCTTTTTTTTTTTTTTTGTAAAATATCTATAGGTGATTTCTTTTTTACTGTTTAGCAAATAACAAATTTTTAGTCTTTTATTGAAACTCGTGTGCATATTTTACTTGTATGTATTACTAATTTTATTCTTCTTTTTTAATTTTTAAAGATGGACAGCTGTAGAGAGAAAAAATTTGTTATTTTTTATTTTAAATTTTTAAAATGCTATATCTTCTAAGAGAACGGATCCGTGTACAGCCTTATTTGTACATCGTTATTTTTACATTAGTTGTGGGGCCCACATGGTGAGGAACCAATGGCTAATTTTTTGTGAGAATGATCTACAAGATGAGTAGAACATCCTTACCAAAAATCATATCATTCTAAAATTTTTAACCTCATCAAAAATTAATGGGAAGTTGATTAAAAATTAACGGTGAACAATGAACGATGAGAAAAAAAGTTAATTTTTAATGGGACTACTAGTTTTAGAATGATTTGATTTTTGGTGAGGATGATCTACAAGGTGAAGAGAACATTATCAAAAAATATCAGCCCTTAGATCAATAGCATGTGAGCCCCACATGCCACTGTACATATAAAATGTACAAATAACACTGTACTCTGATCCGGACTCATCTTCTTAACCATAAATCAAAATTTGATAAAATTTACATTTTTGGAAATCTTTCAACGAGATCTTCAAAACTAAACTAGACAATAATACTTTTTTAAAAAAAAAAAATTTGAAAGACATGTAAATCCGAATTTGCATACTTTAAAGTGTTTCCAGAGTTATTGCATATATACATGTAAAAAGTATTCCTAGTGAACTAAAAATAATTTCTATTTAAAACTTAAATTTTTGTTAGGGTTTACCTCTTAAAACATAAACTATTTGAAGATTTTTATACCATTCCACTTAGATAGAAAAACTAGGGTTTATGTAAAAAACCATTTATTTTTTTTGAAAGATTGGTCAAAGATTCGCCAATGATTCTGAGCTTCGTTTGGTACTGTTATTGGAAGTGGCTCTTACTACTACAAAAGAAACTACATCTAGGGATGAGTTTTCTTTAAAAAACTCTCATGGTGAGAGTATTGGGTCATCAAATCCTCTCAAAGACGCAGAATCACACCATTCAGAAGTTACCCTTCAATCTTTTGTTAGTTTTTTCCCTTTTTTCACAAGAAAATCATGTTCAAAACCAGATTTAAAACTGTGAAATGGAACTTGAAGTTTGAGCATGGAGACTATTAATGGATCTCAATGTCTGTTTTGTACTTTTAAAGAATGCACTAAAGACCCCGTTTTCTTTTCAAACTAAGTGGAAATAGTAGTCCATTAAACGTATTTTCCAGTCCGTCTCTTGTAGTCCGTTGATTTGCCCTTTGCTATTATTCGTTCTTTAGTTATGAAAAATATTAGCTTTGTCCAGGGTGTGAGTGAGACCCCTTTGAAAGGGGAAGTTCGTTGTGAAGATATACTCGAGGAAGAAGTACCTTTAGGCGTGAGATATGATGTAACTAAAGAATTTACCACTAACAAGTTTAGTTTACATTGTTTTGTTCACAATTTCATTTGTATGCTATATACGCTATGTTGGCAAGTTGACTCAGAAATTAATCTGTATATGTTAATTGTAGCTATTGAAGAGTTGATTCACTGGTTCCATAAAGTTGGAAAGGAGAACAATATAGTGGTCGTCATATCAAATCATTTAGAAGACCTACACTCAAGGGGTCAGTGGTGGATTTAGGCAAGAGTTCAGTGGTGGAGTTTGGGTGTGTAAAAGGGGTCATAAGTACATGCATCAAATAGGCAAGGATTATCAGTTGAGGGATACAGGTACTAAAAAATGTGATTATCCCTTTAAGCAGAGAAGCTTGTATTTGGGAAACAAACCAGTGGTGTAATACCCCAGAATTTTCTAACCCATTTTCGTGAATGTTTTGGGTCGGATTAACCCAGCCAGTCTTGTAAGTGGGGAATTTTCGAGTCTCTGGGGACAGGTTTAAACTTGTTCCAGTACTTCATATATTTTTGACCTGTTTACGAGTGTTTCGGGTTGGGTCTGCCTGACCTATCGACCCTAATTTTTTGTTGCTCTATTTTGTGGGTGTGAGCATGAATAATTTGATTATGCGTATATCTATTCATCTATCTATATATATATATATATAGTGTATGCATTATCTCGGGAGTTGGGGGAGCCTGGACGGCGGCTTAATTTTGATGATTTGCACTTTTTATTGCATGCTAATTCCATAATTATTTAATTATTTTTGCATGGAGCATCATAGTGTAAATTAGTTCACCCCTACCGACGTTTCATTATTGGTGACTTGCAAACCTATTTTTGCACAATGATGTAAAACCCAAGACTTTTCTATATAGACTTGATAATGGGCTTAAGGCCCATGGACCCAAAACAGGCCCAATTGGTGTTAGAGAGGTGAAAACCTAAAGAGAAAACCTACGAAGTACAGAAAATAAGCTTGCTAATATCCATTTCATGCATAATTTTATGTTTATATTTAATATATATAAAGCTATGTTGTGAAACCCTGCTAATAAAACAAATAATAATACTAATATTAATAATATTAATAAAATTAAAATCAAACAAAAAAAAAGAAGGGGAGAGAGGAAATATTTCTAGCTAGGTTTGGGGGACACGGGCTGGCCCGACCCGCGACCTAGCCCATGACCCGAACCCGCCACCTCCCTCTCCCCCAATCAGCTGAGTGCTGATCTTTTCAAAAAAAAAATGCATGAAAGAAAAGAAAGAAAAAGAGAGTAAGAGGAGAATAAGAGAGACTATGAGAGAGAGAGTGAGAGAAAGACCGTGAGAGAGAGTGAGAGAAACCGTGGGAGGGAGACTGAGAGAGAGTGAGAGAGACTGTGAGAGAAAGAGATCGCAGAGAGGGACAGAGAGAGAAGGACCGAGAGAGAGCTGAGGGAGAGAGGAGCTGAGAAAGAGAAAGGAGACAGCAGCAGCAGTAGTAGCTGTTGTTGTCCACGTAGAAGGAGGGGGAGAACAGCTGCTGCCACTGGCAGCAGCTGCTGTTCCGGCAGGAGAAGAAGAAGAAGAAAAAGAAGAAAAAGGAGAGGAAAGAAGAAGAAGAAGAAGAAGAAGAAGAAGAAAAAGAAGAAGGAGAACGGGGGGAGGTAATTTTTCTAGCCTAAATCTTCTAATTTTTCCTATTTTGAAGAGTAATGACATAGGTTTCTTGCTTTCTTCATTCCTTGGTGTAGATCTTACTTTTGAGAGAGTTTAATGGTGGAAAGGAGGATGTCTAAGGTCTGATTTTGGAAGTGAGGTAAGATTTAAATATTTTCCATCTGTTTTGGGTGAAATTTAGTGACGTAAATTTAGAGTTTTAGAAGAAAATGAAATTTTGATATGCAGTAGAAACTGTTAGATGGATGGGTTGAAGATTTGATGTGAATATATGGGTTTTTATAATCTTAATTTCCCCCATTTTTGATTTATGCAAGTGAATACTTGAAAATAATGAGGCTATAGTGATTAATCCTAGTGAAGTTGTAGATGATGATAGAAAAGAAATTTCATGTTCAAGATAAATAAATTAGATGGTGCTTGGTTGTGGTGAGTATAAAAATCCTACATTGTTTTGGTGGATAATGATTTCTAAAACTAGGATGAAGTTTGGGGATTGTTTTAGTTATTCGTGGGACCATTAATGATGGTTAAATGCTTAGGTTTTTTTTATGTAAAATGAATTTGGGCTACTAGGAAGTAAGAGTTGAAGTTGATCAAGTTGTTGGAAGTGTTTTGGGAGTTGATCTATCAATCCTTAGGTTGGTATAGCCCTCCTTGATCTCTGATTTATTTTTGAGGATATGAAAATGTTTATACTTTGAGGACTTAGTTAAATCTATTTTTTTAATATGAGTTTAACAATGGAATTGGGACCGCTTAGGTTAAATCTTGAATTGATGGAGGTGGATGATGGAAAAGCATAAGAGGAATTTAAAACCCTAGTTGATGATGAACCTTAGGTCTAGGATGAAATTTTTGGGCTGTTTTAAGGATTTGATGAATGTGCCTTATTATTTGGAGAAAAGATAAAAGACACATGAATGGACATAATAATACTCTGTGGGCTTACATTATATGTTGAGCATTTCTCTTGTTTGGATGATTTCTATGACTTATGGGATTATTTTTAGTTAACCTTGTGTTGGTAAAGATATCTGGGTTATAGAATTGTGGTTTCATCTTAAACAAGGCCTAGTGGGTGGGGATATTCGAGGTTAAAATAGGCCTTGTGGACTTTTCTGACTTCTAATGTCTGAGTTTAAGGCTTTGAAGGTTGATTTATGCTTGTTTTACTTTTCTATTTGGGTTCTAGGTTATAAAACCTAACAGTTGTTTTCCCTTGTTTTTTCTTCTCCAGCTGGTGAGCTGGGTGTTGCTGACTCTGTGGGTGAGGAGGATCAGTTCCTGTGCTGCTAGAGGTAGGTGGTCAATTCATCTTAATAGCACCTAACCATTTTAAATGCATGTTTCGAACTGTTATGTATGTACTTTTGTATGCAAGGCATGGCATAAAATTTATGGATAACAACAACTTATATTATAAAGAAAGCATTGAGAAACTGATTTTAATATGGAAATATGCATGCTTGACCTTATATCATGTTTATGAAATATTTCTCGTGGTTTGTGAACAAAGTGACTTCAACTTTACTATCACGATTTATGTGGATGGAATCATGGCTATGTTTGGAAAACCATATTTTACATGTGGAGATGAAACCATGTCTGATATATTGAAAATCTTTGGAAGAGATGAAAATCTGTTTTGTCGAGTGTTTTCTCGATGTGAAACCCAACTTTAAAAATGTGGCAAAAAAATAGGAATTTCTTTCGTGACCGCCTAAAAACGGTAGTGGCGTCTCACTACCGGGTTTGATAGGGTTCACGACGACACGGAGAATAGTGTATGCCTTAGGTGGACTGGTGCCTGTGTTACTTCCGCTCAGATTCCCACCCGAGTGATCTGTGTGTATTGGCCCCCAGGGATCCTCACCCTCACGAGGGTGGGTGAGTTGTTTTGCCAAGTCCCGCAGACTTGGGTGCGTGGGTTGGCCTGCCAGGGATCGTCACCCTTACGGGGGTGGGTGAGTGAGTTTTCCATGGTCCCGCACCCTATGGGTGAGTGTGTTTGGCTTGCCAGGGATCCTCACCCTTACGAGAGTGGGAGAGTTGGTTTGCCATGGTCCCTCATCCTTAGAGCCAGTTACACTTGTTGTATGTAGATTTCAAAAGAGAAGAAATTTCAAAAGAGGATTTCTACAAAGGACTTTGGTTTTCAAAAGGGTTCTTCCAAAATAGTTTTCGAACTTTAACTTAAAAGACACACAACCTATATATATACTACTATATGTTATCACTAAGATAAGCTTGTGAAAGGTTGGAGACTCTCTAAAAGGATGGTGGATCATGCTTATCCGGATGTGGTACACCATCTAAGGCTTTGCTAGGTGTTTTTATCTTCAGGGCGGTATGGGACGTCAGGGAGACAAGTACATCTAGGGAAGTCTGGGAAGTCACGATTATTTCCTGGTAAACCCTGTTTGTGGTGGTGTTGAGTAACTAGTTTAGCTGAGGTTCGCATGCTTGTCCAATGGGTGTTAGACGCGGGGGTAGGTTGTCGGGGAACCTTCTCTGGATTAGTTGGGTTCCCTTGTCTAGTCTGCAGTCGTCGAATTGTTGCACTTGGTATTGATCTTGAAATAATTCTGATTGGGGTAACCCGATCGTGTTCCTTAGCTATACTAGCAGAAGTACACTGCTATTGTTTGTATATGTATATTCCGAATTTTTTCTTGATGTTTTAATCAACTATATAATATGCATTACTTTTATAAACGCTTTTGAGCTGTTATCGGATTAATCGCTGCATGTGATGGTATTAGGATGGTTGATCTACCTACTGAGTTTCTCACCCAATTATTTTCTTAGTTTTACAGTTGGCATTTGAGGATCGAGATATGATCCTTAGTGGTGCTGTGACGAGGTTTTCTTGGCGAGGGATTCCTTGTTTTGGGTTTGATGTAGGTTTCCCTCTCTTTAGTCACAGTAGACGTGTTACTATTTCTAATCCTCTTACTAGAGACTTATGTTTTATGGCTCAGTTGTGAGTCTGATGTTACTTTTGTTTTATATGAATGCAACTTTTACTTTATCTTCTCTCACTATATATATTTTGACAGGAAACAACAAACATAACTATATATCATATCACAAATATATCCATGTTAAGTGAAAGATTGAATGTCGTAGTTATTTGCAGGTGATTTAGAAGATGGGATAATCTTAGACAATGTTGTCTTGACAGGTCCCTCCTGGTCCCATCTATTTGGGATTTCAGTTGAGTTGAGAAAAAAATGGGTGGCTAATTTTTAGTGCATACCCTTTGTTTCATCTTGCTTCCGCTGTGTATATCTTATATGCACTGTGTTTATTAGGTGACAAAAGGTCCAGTTTGCAGGGAAGACTCTGCCGGATTTGAGTCTCGTTGTAGACTGATGGTAACGTCCCTTGTTTTGGGGTACGGGGCATTACAGGTGGTATCAGAGCATTATTAGCTCTGAGTAGACCCAATAACAAGATAAAAGCCACCAAGAGTAGGAAAATATTTTAAAAGCTAAAAGCTTTAAGGAACTAAAAGTCACCAAAATATAAAAAACCTTACTACTGTACTTTGATATTTTGTTGACTTAAATGCTTTCAATCGGTTTATGTTATTTAATGGTTTTACAAGTTTTAGTGGAATATGAGGCTAAACTTGTTATTTGCATGACTTTTGGCCGTGAACTATGCCGAGGGGGCGACCTTGATGACAACCGCCACCTCCATCACCGCCATCACCGCCTCATGTACCTGATCCCCCACCACAACTACAACCGCAATCCGCCGAACCTGGATTAGTCGGCCTTCTACAAATGGTCAACTTGTTAGTTACCGAAGTGGCCCAGTTGAGACAAGAGGTTAGAGCGAACCAAGAAGCTCCACAAGGGATGGTACCCCCACCACCCCCACCACCTCCCCAGCCTGCTCCACCTATGGTTGGGAACCATGGGCCACATGATGATAATGCAATTCTGAAGGACTTTAAGAGCTGGGGACCCCCTTCTTATGATGGAACACC
>MVGT01000444.1:178870-199153 GCA_002174775.1 Macleaya cordata | reverse complement strand
GACAGATGAGTTTTGGTTTCGAAACCAACAGTTTTGGTTTCGAAACCAAACTTCATCTATCATCAGGTAAAGTTTGGTTTTGAAATCAAACAGAGGTTGATTTCGAAACAGACTTTTCCCTATATAAAAATAACACCATCAATGCAATTGGCTTCGAAACCAAGCTTCTTGGTTTCGAAACCAAAACTATCCAGATTAAATTTTTATCTTTTAAAACACATTTTATCAAGAACAAACAGTGTGGGAAACACTCTTAGCAATCTAACCACCTATGGTACTTAGTGTTCTAAGTAACTTACCATCCTAGGATGTCTTCCGGTGGTGAGTTGAGTTTTTCGGAGCCTTTGTAGATTTCTTCTCTTTCAACCGAAGTGAACCGAGACTCACTAGACTCTAACTCAGAATTACAAGAGATCATCTTGAGTTAATTTTTGACACGAAATTCGACAAACATAAAACATGGACCTTTCACATCTCATCTTGGTACGCAATCTGAGTATGCACAGTAGGATTATAATTTTTTTTTAATTTAGTGTTGTTGTCTGATCTTGTTTTGAAGATCTCGAAAAAAGATTTTCAAAAATATAATTTTGTCCAAAACTAATTTGTAGATTAGAAGTTATAGTATTTTGAAATAAAAAGCATTATTATTTTTCTCTCTCCGCCATGTCATTATTTATCAGAAACAAAAGAGTTAAGAATGGGCATTTTGCATACACAAAAGGGTGCTTTAGGTACAAAAATTAGCACTTTAGAAAAAAACCACCTCAAGCACTACACACACTAAACCAAAACTTGGAAGGACTGTGCACAAACCAAACGGCGCACGTCTTATTCGTTAAACCAGAAAAAAGGGGTTTTCCCACCCATTAAGTGTAAAAAATCTAGGTTTTCCTCTAAGACCCACTAATGGAAGAAAGTTATAAGAAAAAAATTAGTGGTTACGTGAAAAAAACACAATAATGGAACGTGATTTAACTTCCACCTTAGGTAACAAAGAGTTTATAGCAATAAGAATTTCTATAGTGGGGGAATTCCTGGAGAGTTGTGAGAGTGAAGGGTAGTATAATCTTTTGTTTGAAGAAAATAAAAATTTTATTCACATCTTACATTTTCTTCTTAACAACCAATTGATTCTTACACTACGTTTACAGTTTTCCTATGGGGCCCACTTGGAATAATTTAAAGGCTGAATTTATGTGATGATGATCTCACCACTTGGGGCCACATGGGGTTTTCCCACACATTACGTGTAATAAATCTAGGTTTCCCTCTAAAGATCCCACTAATGAAATAAAGTTATAATGAAAAAATTAGAGGTCATGTGAAAAAATGCAATAATGAAACGTGATTAAACTTCTACCTTAGGTAAGAAAGAGTTTATAACAATAAGAATTTACTATATAGTGGGGGCACTCCTAGAGAGTTGTGAGAGTGAAGGGTAGTATAATTTTTTGTTTGAAAAAAATAAAAAATTTTATTCACATCTTACATTTTCTTTTTAACAACCAATTGATTTTTACACTACATTTACAGTCTTCTTATGGGGCCCACTTTGTGACACCCCGTTTTCTACAAACGAAGTATCATCGACAATCTACAAGGTAAGACTCAAATCCGGCAGAGTCTTCCCTGTAAACTAAGTCTTTTGTCACCTGATAAATACAATGCATACTATAAAATACACACCGAAAGCAAAAGAATAAGTGTATGCACCAGAATGCCACCCATTTTTTTTTTCAAATGAAATCCCAATAGGATTCAGGAACCACCTGTCAAGACATCATTGTCTAAGTTCATTCCACCTATATGTCACCTGCAATAACTACGCCATTCATTCTTTTACTTAACATAGATATATTTGTGATATGATATATAGTTATATTTGTAGTTCCTGTCATAATATGTATAGAGATAAAATGAGGTAAAGTAAAAGGAATTAAGTTGTTCTTGTACAAAAACTAAAATAGGATAAGGCTAACAACTCGAGCCCTCAAAACAGTCTTAACTCATATAACAAACGTAATAAGAAGTCCACTGTGGCAGAAAAGAGGGAAACCCACGCCAAATACAAAATAGAAAAATATCTCACCAAGTAAAGAACGTCACAACCCCACTAAAGTGTTAATTGTAAAACAATGAGAATAAATTCTGTAAGAAACTCAGTAGGTAAATCAATCATCCTAATACCATCTAGATGCAATGATCAATTAATCTGATAAATACCAAGATTATAAAAATATGCATAGTATATAGTTGATCTGAAAATAAAACAATAAAAATCCAGTATAATAATATATAAACAATTCTAGTAGTGGATTTCTGCTAGTCTTGCCAAGGAACACAATCGAAGTAAACTCCAGTCTGGTCCACGAAGGAATAATGGTGAACCAACACCGTTGTTCGGAGGTATTTAACGGACCCTAAGTGCGCAAATCTTCCGGAGGTACTCGACGGACCCAAATGCGCAAATCGACGTCTGCAGACTAGCTAAGGGCCTCCACTAAGTCTAGAGGTTATGCCGCAGCTCCTCTCACATCTAACACCCATCAGACAAGCATATGCACCTCAGACTACACTAGTTACTCAGACCCCACCTATACCCATAGTTTACCAAGAAAGAATTATGATTTCACAGACTCATTAGGCAAGTTCATCTCCTTGACATCCCATACTGCTAGAAAGGTGTTGCATCCCTAGTGATGTCTCAGATGACATGTCGCTTCCGGGCCACGACACTCCATCCTACAAAAAATATCTAATCTTTCACAGGCTTACCTCAGTGACACAATATACTAATAGTATTTATCTAAAAATAAAAATTATTTATTATTTTCAAAACTTCCTAAAAAATAATAATTTTTTTAAAAAAGAATTTTAAAAAGCTAAAACTCCCCCAAAAGTGTGGCTTACCTAGCTGCCTACGCTTTTGTAAATTGTGTAGGGTCTACTTAGACGCCCCACACATATGTTTATAAATATTATATATATATATTAACCCATTTTTCCTTTAAAACTAAAAAAATAAAAGATTTTTATGCATGCATGAATTCCTAAGGCAAGGTTTCTATGTTTCCACCCCACAATCAACAAAAGTTTTGGGCTAATGCCCCTCACTAACATGGACTATTTTGGGCCCATAGGCTTACAGCCCATCCCGGGACCAACTTGAACTAAGAAAATTCTCGGGTGTTACATAAACTATCCCTCTCTTTATTTAAAATGTGGAGTCTATCTGTTTTTACTTGTGGAGAGTGGCGACGTGGTGAAGAGAGAAAATAATAATTTTTAAAATTCAAATTGCTATAACTTTTAATCTACAAATCAATTTTTAACAAAATTTATATTTTTTGAAATCATTTTTCAAGATCTTCAAATGATTTCAGATAATAATATCAAATTCAAAGAAAAAAAAACTTCGTAACTGGACTATGTAAACATATTGCACACATAAAAACCTATGCAAGTTGTAATTTGCATGCTTTGTATAAGTTTATTTTGTATACTTTTGAGCATCTGAACTTTTCTAAGCCTCTATGCAAACAGATTGCATAATAATAAAAGCTTAGAAATTGCTTTTGCGACTAGGTAAATTATAATTTGCATAGTTAAAAAGTATGCAAATTATATGCTATTTTGAATACTTTTGAGCACTTTTCCAAGCTTCTATGCAAACAGATTGCATAAGAAAAAAGTCCAAAAATTGCTTTTGCAACTATGCAAATTATAATTTGCAATAATTATTTGAGTTATTTGCTTCGTAAATGGGTTTTTCTTAGATTTTTTTTTAAATTAGATATTCAAGTCTGATATTGTTTTAAAGATTTTGAAAAATGCTTTCCAACGATATAAATTTAGTTCAAATCCGATGTAGTACCTTTATTTCTTAAATTACTAATGTTTAGGGGCAACTACTTTTGTTAAGGGCACCCTGTTAGAGTTTTAGTAAGTTTGGGTTTATAATGGATATAAATATAAACTCTAAAACCAAAACCCTTCTTATTTTGGTTCGACCAAGAGAGGAGAAAGAGAGAGAGAAGGCACACGACCAGGGCAGGAGAGAGAGAGATAGAGAACCAATCTCTGGAAGAAGAACCTAGGGTTTTGTGAAGGCTGAACCGTAAAGAAGGGGTGACTGCAGAGAATCGAGTTCACGAGAGAGAGCGCAAGGATTCTTCTTCTTCTTCTTCTTCATTGCGGATTGGGAGACGATTGTTTTGAGGTAAGTAGTAACTTGCTATTTTGGTGTAGATTTAGGTTCTCCATACTGTGTTATGTTTCTCTAATGATTGGATGTAGGAAAAACCTAATCTCTTTACTCTTTGCATGATAACTACAAGAAAGAATGTATATATTCCATTATAGTACGAGATGTATGAGTTTCTTAGGGTTAGAATGCATGGAATCTATGTATATAAGTTGTATGTATGATCCCTTAACGTTTGTAGGTAGGAAAACTAAGGTACCATGGAGTTTTGGCAACAAACAAACCCTGAAAACGCAAGAAAACCACAGGGGTATCGATACCCATTCAGAGGGTATCAATACTTGCCCGGTAATGACCGACAGATGAGGGTTAGTATCGATACCACCGAGACGGCATTGATACCAGATGACATCTGTTGCCAATGAGGATGTTTGGTATCGATACCACCAAAGTAGGTATTGATACCATCGAACTATTAATCGCGATAAAGCCCAAGTTATCGATACCCATCCAGAGGATATCGATACGAAACTTATACTGGTCGACAAATGAATTTCAGTATCGATACCCACCTTGAGGGGTATCGATATCGATAGTATCTGTTACCAATGTAGATGTTGGTATCGATACCACCGAGAAGGTATCGATACCAACTGACTGTTAACCTGTAAATTAGGTTATTTTGAACCCTTTTGATGGTAGGACCATGTTTAAAGGTTATCATGTTGTATGACATATATAATAATGTTTATTTATGTGTTTAAAGAGCTTCGAATGCATACTTAATCTACTTGTTAACTGTTTTCATGAAGATGAATACTTATGGACACATCAAAGGTGTAAGAACCTCCATAAGCTTGTAGTGTGCTTAAATAACTTGTTTGGCTTGTGTGCAAACATAGTTTAGGTCCTGTATAGGCCTGGTTCTCTCTAAACGAGGTCTACAGAATCGCCAGTGGAGTCTACAGAATCATTTGACATATAAGTAATGCCGATAAGGTTACCAGTGTTCGGGGGACGAATTTCGAGGCAGTTCATCGGATTCACATGGTGCACGGCCAATGTCTCAATTGAACTACAGGGACAGGTGAAACATGGGTAGTAACTAGAGAGCACTACTTGTTGCGATAACTTAATCTTAACTCAAGATCATAAAACACAACAACCGTGAAATCTATGAATCGTTTATCTTGTTAAACTTTGCTTACTTTATCTCATGATATATCTTGTTTTTATGTTAATACACTTACCCTTGTGAAGCATATAGTTAACCCGAATCTAAGCCAAAGAAACTAGTGAACTTACTGGCTAGGTTTTGACCTAGCACCACTATTTTACAGGTCCAGGGCAATAGGCGAATCCTCGGTAGAGGCGATGATCGTATTAAGATATAAATAAGTCTTCGGAAACTTCCAAGAGTTCCGTGAAGACGTAGGACATTCTTTTAATATGTTATGGTGGGTTTGGACATTGCTTAGTCCATTATTCTTTAGGTTTATCTAAATAACCATTTGTCTGAATCAATTTATCATTGAAGTTAATAAAGTTTATTTCAGCTTTATTTTACTTATGTCTTGAATGTGAGTGCAGCTTCTTATTTGGCTTATGTGCGAATATAGTTTAGGTTCTGTATAGACCTGGTCCTCTCCAAGCGAGGTCTATGAAGTCGCCAAGTGAGGTCTACGGAATCACTTGACGCGTAAGAAACGCCGATAGGGTTACCAGTGTTCGGAGGACGGATTTCGAGGCGGTTAATCGGATTCACATAGCGCACGACCAGTGTCTTAATTGAACTATAGGGACGGGTGAAACATGGGTAGTAACTAGATAACACTACTTGTTGTGATAACTTAATCTTAATTGAAGATCATAAAACACAACAACCGTGAAATCTGTGAATCGTTTATCTTGTTACACTTCCCTTACTTTATCTCATGACATATCTTGTATATACTAATACACTTACCTTTGTGAAGCATATGGTTAACCTGAATCTAAGTCAAGGGAACTAGTGAACTTGCTGGCTAGGTTTTGACCTAGCACTAATATTTTACAGGTCCAGACAGGCGAATCCTCGGTAGAGGCGATGATCATGTTAAGACAGGAATAGGTCTTTAGAGACTTCCAAGAGTTCCGTGAAGACGTATGACATTGTTTTAATATGTTATGGTGGGTTTGGACATTGCTTAGTTCATTATTCTTTGGGTTCATTTAAATAACCATTTGTTTGAATCAGTTTATCATAGAAGTTAATAAAGTTTATTTCAGCTTTATTTTACTTATGTCTTGAATATGAGTGCAACTTCTTGTTAGCTTGGTGTAACTCGTACACACTAGAGCTACAAGTTGTTAATGGTTCTGCGGGAATGCCTAGTACTCATTGCGTAAGGGCTGCAGACCTGAAAAGTAAGGGCGGCGCATTACAACCGAGGATTGTTCGTGTATAAAAAAAAGTCTGTCTTCTCTGTCATTTTTTTCCCATACTAGGGTATGTCACTCATATTCCGTTAAAAAAAGTAGTTGGTGTTAACGTGTACCAAGAGTTAAGCATTTATTTGAGTTAGTTAGAAGGCAAATATGCATTTACTCCCTTTTTTAGAGTTTTTCGCTATTCTGAAATATTCGTGTACGTTTTGGATCAAAATATTATACAAAGGTGTGTTTGGTAATTTATTGAATTAAAATTCAAAACAACCAAACTAATTATCTAATAAAAAAATAAATTAATTTTTTTTTAAAAAGCCCCATGCTATGGAGGTTAGTTAATAATAATTATATTAGAATTGTCTCGTACGTTTAGTTAACTTGTTCCATTCATCTATTATAGTATTCTATAGGAGAAGCCTGGGTTAACAAAACCCTCTCTCTTAGGCGTGAGTTAAAAAAACCTATATTATAAACATATGACCCAATCTATTATCTATTATTTTGTTAACAAAACCCTCTCTATTAGGTGTGGGTTAAAAAAACCTACATTATAAACATATGGTCTAATCTATTATCTATTACTAGCCCCCATATCCCATGCAAGGCACGGGGCTTCTTTTAAAAAAAAAATTTGATTTTTTTTTTAGATAATTAAAAATTTTGATTATTTTAGAATTTGAATTTATGTTTATAATATAGGATTTTGTTAACCCAATAATAGATAATAAATTGGGTCATATGTTTATAATGTAGGTTTTTTTAACCTACACCTAAGAGAGGGTTTTGTTAACCCAAGGCTTCTCCTATAGTATATTACTAGTTTTTAAACCCATGCTACGCACGAGCACTGCTTTTAGAAATAGGAACTTAACATTAATTAAGATATAAATATTTAATGTTACCTGATAAATTTTTTGCACAATTATTATGATCATCTTATTATTTTAAATGAAAAATATAAGACATTAAATTAGTGTTCATATTAATCCAATTAACCAAAATGAATTCTACATTATTAATATGCAAGAGTTGGGATTGTTATTCTTTTTTGAAAAGGAATAAAAAAAATATGTACCATGTTATTAGTTGGGATTGTTATTCTACTATGTTCTATCATGTAGAATATATTTTAAAGTTTTTTAAAAACAAAAAAATAGGTACTTAATTTTTTTATGTATTAATTTTAATTATTAACTACAATTTTTCTAAGAATCCATAATGACCGTTAATTACAGTTATAGTTTACTAATTAACATTAAATTACAGATAAATAACCATATGTTGATCAATGTATGTTAATCCCAATAAATCAAGTCTATGAAAGAAAAGAAGAAACATCCTACCGATAAAAAAATAATAAAAAAAACAAAAGAAGAAAATATGTGAAACCCCGTTAATAAAAATAATAATAATAATAAAAAAAAAGCTGGCAAACAAAAAAAGGAGAGAGGGATTTATTTTTTTTAGCTAGGTTTGGGGAACACGGGCTGGCCTGACCCGCGACCCAGCCCGTGACCCAAAATTAGCCCGCCACCACCCTCTCTCGCAATCAGCTGTATGCTGATCAAAAAAAAAAAAAAAAAAAAAAGAAAGAAAAAAAGAAGAGGGAGAGAGAGCTCGACAGAGAGAGAGACCAAGAGAGAGAGCTGAGAGAGAAAGAGAGGCAGAGCTGAGAGAGAGAGACAGAGAACTGAGAGAGAGATAGACCGAGAAAGAGACATAGAGCTGAGAGAGAGAAACCGAGAGAGAGACAGAGAGCTGAGAGAGAGAGAGACCGAGAAAGAGAGAGTGAAAGAAGGAAGAGCTGAGAGAGAGCTGAGAGAGAGAGAGATCACTAGAGAGAGAGGCATTGAGAGAAGGAGAGAAATTAGGGAGAAAGATAGAGGCGTTGAGAGAAGAAAGAAAAGTAGCAGCAGCAACTGCAGTAATCGGCATCAGTAGGAAGAAGAAGAAGAAAAAGAAGAAGGAAGGAGAGGAAGGGGAGATCGGCCCCAATCCTTCCCCCCATCTTTCTTCAGTTCTTTTGGGTAAGTTTTTAGCCCAAAAACCTTTAGATTTCAGCTGATTTCATTTGTAAATAACCTAGGGTTTTGCTCCACATGCCTTATTGTTGTAGATCTTGATGATTGGAAGCTCAATGGTGGAAGAGGTGATGAGATGGGCTAATTTTTTTGTATTAAGGTGAGAAATCAATACCTTAATGTTTTAGATCTTGTGATTTTTGTGATGTAAATTAGAGTTTTTGAGGAAAAACGAAAATTTATGAGGAAGATGAAATTTTGGGCTGTTAGGTTTGAAGATTTGATATGAGTTTATGGTTTTTATGATCTAAATTCCTCTATTTTTGATGCATGCAAGTGAAGACTTAAACTTGATGAGGTTATGGTGATTTATCTTTGTGTAGCTTTATGGATGTTGATAAAAAAAAAATGATGTGCAAAGATGAATGAGTTCAATGGGTGAGACTTATCTTACTTGCAATTTGTTGGAACATAATAGATTGTATGTCTGCAATTGGTGTCAAGCTATTAATAAGTTGTGGACCTTTTTCTCTATTTTCATGTCTATAATGAGGTTTAACAATGAAGATTATAGAAAGAAAACTCATATTCTTAGTAATGATATTTTGTAAGACTTGGATGAGCCCTTGAGGATTGTTTTGAATATTTTGGGATGTTAGTGACTGTACAAGGTGGAGCTCACCTATTTTGGAGTTGATGTATGATGGAAAACACAAAGGAAATTCATATAATACTAGTTGGTGATGAACCTTAAGTTCATGAAGGGTTTTATGGACTAGTTTTGCTCATTTTGGACTGATTTTGTTAATTTTAATTAATGAATTAGTTAGAGTGTAAAAGCATCTTGGTTGAGCTTGAATTAGAATGATGATAGATTAGATACTTACAATGGGTGTTTATAGCTCTTGCTTTTAAAGTTATTATTATGATGATGTTAATTTTTATGAGTTGATAACATTAGATGATGTATACTACTCAAATCAAGATGAAGTTGTTATGCTTGAGGAAGATCTTAACTTATTTTGGGTTGGTATTAAGGATGTGAATGATGATAATTCCTCCCAATCTAAAAAGTTTTTTTTATGGATGGACATTAAGAACGATTAGGAGGAACGCAGAGTGATGGTTCTAGTTTCTTTTCGCTTATGTGAGCTTAAATGAGGTTTCCTTTCAGCACCTTAGATGGTTACTTTTGTTGCCCCGAATATAGTGGAGCTTATATTAAGGTCCAAGGCCAACTATGGTAACATTTTAAGACCTTAATTCAAAACCTAAGACCTTTGGTTAGGTTCTCTAGACTCTTAGGAACTAAATGTAGTTGTTATGGACTTTTGACTTAGAATGCCTAAGTTTAAGGCTCCGAAGGTTAACTGGTACTTGTCTTGCTTTGTTGTGGTTTAAGGTTCTAAATGATAGAACCTAATGGTTTTTTTCTTTGTTTTTCTTCTCCAGCTAATGAGCTGGGCGTTGCTGACTCTCTGGGTGAGGATGATCAGTTTCTGTACCGCTAGAGGTAGGTGGTCAATTCATCTTAATAGCACCCAACCATTTTAATGCATGTTTCAAACTAATATGTATGTATTTTCTTTGTATACACGGCATGGCATGTGATTTATGAATAACAACGAACTTATGATATGAAGAAAGCATTGAGAAACTGATTTTAATAAGGAAAAATGCATGTTCGATTATATATCATGTTTATGAAATATTTCTCATGGATTTATGAACTGTTGTGACTTCAAATTCTCATATCATGACTTATGTGGATGAAATGATGGTTATGTTTGGAAAACCATATTTTACATGTGAAGATGAAACCGTGTTTGACATATAAAAAATCTTTGGAAGAGACGAGAATCTGTTTTATAGAGTGTTTTCTCGATATGAAACCCAGCGTTGAAAATGTGACAAAAAGGAATTTCTTCCGTGGCCGCCTAAAGACGGTAGTGGCGTCTCACTGCCGGGCTTGATAAGGTTCACGACCACACGGAGAACCGTATATGCCTTAGGTGGACTGGTGCCTGTGTTACTTCCACTCGGATTCCCGCCCGAGCGATCTGTGTGTGTTGGCCGCTAGGGTTCCTCACCCTTACGGGGGTGGGTGAGTTGGTTTGCCAGGTCCCACCGACTTGGGTGCGTGGGTTGGCCTGCCAGGGATCCTCACCCTTACGAGGGTGGGTAAGTTGGTTTGCCATGGTCCCACACCCTATGAGTAAGCGAGTTGGCTTGCCAGGGATCCTCACCCTTACGAGGGTGGGTGAGTTGGCTTGCTATGGTTCCTCATCCTTGGGACCAGTTATACTTGTTGTATGTAGATTTCAAAAGAGAAGAAATTTCAAAAGGGGATTTCTACAAAAAAAAGGACTTTGGTTTTCAAAAATGGTTCTTCCAAAATAGTTTTCAAACTTTAACTTAAAAGACACACAACCTATATATATATATATATACATACTATTATATGTTATCACTAAGGTAAGTTTGTGAAAGATTGAAGACTCTCTACAAGGATGGTGGATCATGCTTATCCGGACGTGGTACACCATCTGAGACTTTGCTAGGTGTTTTTGTCTTCAGGGCGGAATGGGACGTCAGGGAGACAAGTACATCTAGGGAAGTCTGGGAAGTCACGATTATTTCCTGGTAAACCATGTTTGTTGGTGGTGTTGAGTAACTAGTTTAGCTGTGGTTCGCATACCTGCCCGATGGGTGTTAGACGCGGGGGAAGGTTGTCGGGGAACCTTCTCTGGATTAGTTGGGGGTCTTTGTCTAGTCTGCAGTCATCAAATTGTGCGCACTTAGTATCTAATCTTGAAATAATTCTAACTGGGGTAACCCGGTCGTGTTCCTTGGCTATGCTAGCAGAAGTACACTACTATTGTTTGTATACATATATGCAGGATTTTCTTTGATGTTTCAATCAACTATATATTATGCATTGCTGTTATAAATGCTTGTGAGATGTTATCGGATTAATCGCTGCATGTGATGATATTAGGATGGTTGATCTACCTACTAAGTTTCTCACCCAATTCGTCTCGTGGTTTTATAGTTGGCGTTTGAGGATCGAGTTAGGATCCTTAGTGGTGCTGTGACGACGTTTGTTTAGCGAGGGATTCCTTATTTTGTGGTGGGTGTAGGTCTCCCTATCTTCAGTCACAGTGGATGAGTTACTACTTCTATTCCTTTTACTTTGAGACTTATGTTTTATGGCTCGGGTTGTGAGCTTTACGTTACTTTTGTTTTATATGAATGCGACTTCTACTTTATGGCTCGGGTTGCTTCCGCTATGTATATTTTGTATGCACTGTGTTTACTAGGTGACAAAAGGTCCAGTTTATAGGGGAGACTGCTGGATTTGAGTCTCGTTGTAGACTGATGGTAATGTCTCTTGTTTTGGGGTACGGGGCGTTACAAAATATATCATGAGCTATTTCGGGATAGAGACCCCAAAATCAATGATCAAAAATAAGAAAATAGGAATTAGGAATTAACATTTAATTTTATTTAGGAATTAACATTTAATTTATTGTAAGACATCCAAATCTTCATTCGGTCTTCTTATTAGGAATCAAATTAAATCATAGCTATTAATTTTTTTCATATTATAACCCGTAACTAAATCCATTAAAAGACGAAGAAACCATATATAAGAAAAAGAGTAATGCTACTTTCACACAAAAATTTTGATATAAAGTATCACACGGATGGTTCATTCAATAACATAGAGAGACAAAATTAATGACAATATATAAAGAGAAAACTAATAATAATATAAAAATGAAGAAAAAACTAATCTCATAAGAATGAATCAAAAGGAGAATAAGATGCCAGTCGAATATCTTTCTCTTCAGCTATAGTTTTTCACGTGCCAAGATCGAGATGGAAACAAAGCAGCTCATACAATTGTTTGCAACATGCTATTTCTATCAGTTCTTATAGATTTTGCGTTTATAGCCCTATCTTGGATTGTTGAATGTATCAAACTTGTAAGTTCATGATATTTGAAGAGAATTCCTATTTCCCTAAAAAAAAAAAAGAAAAAGAAATACAGACAAAAAGGTTAATTTGATATTCACCTTTCACTTGTGAGTTGAGATGAAGCCATACATATTCTGGACTGAACAACTAATAAATCATCTATCTTAAAAATGTAAAGAAAATAAAACCAAAAAAATAAGATAAAAGTTGAAGTTGTTATTCACCTTAATTTGACATACCTTCAAAAAAAAAACAAGAAACACAATTATAAAGATGAATTTGATCTTTACCTTTGGCATGCTTCTTTCTGAAGATATGTTTTCAACGTTGTCCATGGTCGATGGATGGAACATATTTATATTTTCATTTTCTAATTAAATTTATTTATTTCTGAATCATTAATCCTAGTTAATTACCATTAATTGAAACGATACGTTTTTGGAGAGGATAGTTATTAAGAATCCAAGATATGTACGGTTAAGTATGTGGGAGATGAGAAAGTGTGGGGGGGTGAGAAAGTGAAGGAGTTTATCTTTTGTAACCGATTCTAATTAAGTGCAAAAAAAATTTGTAGAGATTTTAGGGAAAAAGATCGTATGTGAGAGGTAGAGAGAGATTCTTGAAAATTTGCTTCTTTGTAACTAATTAAGAGTGAGAAATGACATGATTTTAGGAAATGGAGGGAGACTAAAATGGTAGACATTAACCACATGTAGTAACTTAATAAGAGAGACGTTACTAAATACTAATATCCATAGATGTGAGGTAGCTGATGATGTGGCACTCTAGAATGTTAGAGTTCCANAAAAAAAAAGAAAAAGAAATACAGACAAAAAGGTTAATTTGATATTCACCTTTCACTTGTGAGTTGAGATGAAGCCATACATATTCTGGACTGAACAACTAATAAATCATCTATCTTAAAAATGTAAAGAAAATAAAACCAAAAAAATAAGATAAAAGTTGAAGTTGTTATTCACCTTAATTTGACATACCTTCAAAAAAAAAACAAGAAACACAATTATAAAGATGAATTTGATCTTTACCTTTGGCATGCTTCTTTCTGAAGATATGTTTTCAACGTTGTCCATGGTCGATGGATGGAACATATTTATATTTTCATTTTCTAATTAAATTTATTTATTTCTGAATCATTAATCCTAGTTAATTACCATTAATTGAAACGATACGTTTTTGGAGAGGATAGTTATTAAGAATCCAAGATATGTACGGTTAAGTATGTGGGAGATGAGAAAGTGTGGGGGGGTGAGAAAGTGAAGGAGTTTATCTTTTGTAACCGATTCTAATTAAGTGCAAAAAAAATTTGTAGAGATTTTAGGGAAAAAGATCGTATGTGAGAGGTAGAGAGAGATTCTTGAAAATTTGCTTCTTTGTAACTAATTAAGAGTGAGAAATGACATGATTTTAGGAAATGGAGGGAGACTAAAATGGTAGACATTAACCACATGTAGTAACTTAATAAGAGAGACGTTACTAAATACTAATATCCATAGATGTGAGGTAGCTGATGATGTGGCACTCTAGAATGTTAGAGTTCCACTTGGAGCTATAGCAAAGCCATGTCAGACGCTTCAACTATAGTATAGATAGTATAGATTATCCAGTGAAATATTTGGCTGAAATATCTATGCTAAAGGCATAAGACCTCTTTCTCTTGCCTGATTGCCACCCTGTGTACAGCTTACTGCAGTGTTAATAATACTCTTAATTTGTAGACTGTAAATTATAACTATTATTTTCTCATTCTCTTCAATTTAGCCTCAATGTTTGCTAATTAACAGTCCGTTGGATTTTAAATATTCTTTCTTCCATTAAGTTTTAATAAAGCTATCATAATTATTTACTTCTTTCTGTTACAAATTCGACCATATAGTCATAATTCCTTATCTAAAAAGATACTGTTAATATCTAGGCATTATTTCCAAGTTTCAACCGTTGAAAAGAATTAATACTAATTCATCTATGATTCTCTTGCATTTCTTATTTATTCTCTCAAACTCTAAAGCTGTAAACATTACCTTACTCTCAACCATACAACTACAATGAATGTTTTTTTTTTGAAAACTAACTACAATGCATGTTACTCTCTCTCTCAATTTATTTTTCTATTAATTTTTTTTTTAATTTTCATTTTGATTTGAATTCAACAATATAAATAATGAATTATTTTATTTTCGTGATATTTTCTTTTTTGCAGAAAGAAAGTGGTCATTTTACAAAGATTATAGGTGAGTTTAATTTGTTTACATATATGTGCAAACAAATATCATGGTGGATATTTATGTTGGTTAACGTTATTAAGCTAGAGTTGTTCTTTCTCCTTTTTTTTTTGCTTTTTTCCTACACATGATTATTGAAAGAAGATATCTTTTTTTATTTTCGATCCATCATGTTCCTATCCTATGGTTTTTTTCTTCTCAATATTATCCCACAAACTCTCTCTATCTAACTTTATTTATATTAATTGTAAGCTAAGAAGCACGGACACTCCTCTAAGGAAGCCGTGTCCGTGTCGTGTGTTGAAAATTTAAGGAAAAAAATTGTCGTTGTGTCTGTGTCCCCTCGCCGTGTTTGTGCTTTATAGATTGCAAGTGATCGAGTTTCTTTCTTTTTCTTTTTTTATTCTAAAATTCTTTTAATGTGTTTTATTTTTAGGTGGACTTTGATTGCTAGGAGTATCCATGCGTTCCTCGATTCAAGATCTTATACTAGGCCAGAATATTTGAAGAAAATCTATTATTATATTTTTATAGTTTAAATTTTAAATTTTTTTTACTCTTTTTTATCGTTGATCTTTAGTATCCCAAAGTTTATTTTTTTTCCTTTTTCTTATCTTTCATTCTTGCTCCAACAACTTTCTATCTTTAGCTCTGTTAATATAGTATATGAATTTTTTTGTTTAAATATTCATTTTCAAATGCACTTTTATACATGTTGTCATTTGTTAAGAGTTTTTCCTCAAAAGTTACCAGAGATAAAGTCAAAGAACGATTCGGCTTCAATTGATTTGGTGACAGTTCAAAACTAGATCTCAATCACCATTTAAGATTTAAAATTTAAAAATCAAAAGATTCAATTATAAATGTAATATTATCTTTATTTTTTATGTAACATATATATAGTAAATCTCTTTATAAATACATGAAACTCACACCTCATATTAAGGTGTGAGAAGGAGAATCAACATTCTGCAAACTACTTATATCTTTGATTGTCGAGAGAATCCTATGGGTTATGGGTTATGAGTTTCTAGATTTCATCCTATGCATGTATGATTAAAGAATTAAATATTTATCCTTTGTTTTATTGATCAATAATTATACAATCATGATATCCTATGGGTTTTTTAATCAATTATGTAAAAATGGGGCTCCAGTTTTAAAAATGTAAGTAGCTTAACAAAATCTAATTTTTTTCTGCCAAAATAAATAAAAAAAAAGAAATAACTCTTTCAAATTCTTTTATATTTAAAATAAGTTAAAAAGAGAAAGCAAATTAATTCTAGACTTTTAAGAAATATTATAAGAGTAGTTTATTTATCCAAAGGTTTTTAAGAAAAAAAATGAAGTAGCAAGAAAAACTAATTTAGAAAATGTTAGTATTTTGAAAAAAAAAGTAGCATAAAAGATATTGTTAAAAAATATTTTGATGAAACAATAATAGAAAAAAACTTAGAAGGACATTATTCTTTTTAGCTAATTAATTTACTTTTTCATGGACAATAAGCATGATAAAGAAAGAAATAACATCTTATTTAACTGATAAAAAAAAAAAGAAAAAAAAAGAATAAGAAACAAAGAAATCAAACATAGTGTTACTTAGAAGCACATAAAAAAAGGCGAAGTTCATTTCGATTTCTATGCTTCAGATATCTCAAGAGGTTTCTTCTCATATAGTTAAGCTGACTTGGGTTGTTATTAAAATCAAAGACCAACTTTCAAGAAGTTAAAATTGACATTTTTAAGGGTCAACTCTAACGAGTCACTTTTTCATACGCCTTTTTTTTAACCATTTCAATTTAAAGGGAAAAAATCTTTTTCTCCAATATATTTTAACAGTTTCTAATTTTACAATAATTAAGTTCAATTTATAGAAACAAACCTCTCTAATGTATTCTACTTTTTTATAGTTATCCAATTTAGGAAAATAAATCTAATATATGCCTTATTAATTCAATTACACTATATATAAAATTAGTAAAAATACATAAAAATGCAAAACATTTTTAGAAAATACCCTTGCTTTGCATGGGCTTAAAAACTAGCATATTATAAAGATGAAACCTGGGGTTAATAAAACCCTCTCTTAGGTGTGTGTTAAAAAAATTTACATTTTAAATACATGGCCCAATATATAAAAAAATAGATATTTCTACACTAAATAAAAGAAGTTTTTAAAAAATAAAATACTTAAAAAAAATTCATAACAAATAAGAAAATTAAAAATAATTTTTTATAAAAAGGGCCCTTTCAATGAACAGGCCATATAAAAGTAGTAATAAACTATAAGAGAAGTCTTTTTGTGCTACGTGTCTCTCTCCAAAGCCTTCTCCTTGAATCATGCCATTTGTCACTCTCTTTCAAATCTCTTTCTTCCTAAAAATTTTCTCTTTAATTGTTTTTAGTAATTGTAATCCTAAAGCAACTAAACTTTCTAAATATAATAAATCTCTTTCCCATTAAAAATTTATAGTAATTAAAATTTAAATAAAAAGTACACTTTCTAATTATCTAAAAATAAATTCAATTTTTTTTTTTTAAAAGAGCCCCGTGCCTTACACGGGGTATGGAGGCTAATTATGATTATATAAAGAAAACCCTTATATCAGAAAATACTACCAGGACCCCCAACACCACATAACTGATTAACAACACACCACAAAATAAACAACAACTACAAAAAAAATCCTAAAACTAATTAACAGGGTCGGCCACGAGAATTTGGAGGCTCCAAATGAGCTCCAAAGATTGTGGCCCCATATATATTCACATAAAATAAATTATAAGCGTGTAATTTTTTTTTTGAAAATTAAGTACCAAAATATGGAGATAGGTACAATTGGGTTAGCCATCCATTAATTATTTTGATCCTTCACACAATATATGTATATTTCGATGATGTGACTATTGTCCAATTACAAATACAAGCAAAGGAAAAAGTGAGAAAGCGCCAATAACTGGAAGATAGAAGGGAAAGATAAACCCTAAGTTTGTAGTACATTCTCATAGGAGCAGAATTGGAGGTTTGATATTAGGTAAAGTTGTAGGAAAGTAAATTTTCTATCAAAATCCTATATCATATAAGCGAATCGGATCAACCAATGAAGCGTTATGACCGAAATATAATGGTTGCATCCTTTCGAGTTTTTGACGACTGTTCTAGAACATAGGAGGAAGATGTAGGAAAACATGGAATCCATGTTGGGGTTATGCCCTAAAAACAACAAGTTTGACATCTATAGTTACTTGATTTATCATTCATTTAATTTATCATATTTAACATGCATGGTGAGATTAATAATTTCGATGAATTATTCATATACAAGTGTTGTATATGAGGAGAGATATGATTCATTAGTTAATGCTTTGTTCATGGTCTAAATAAACATCACGTTATTTGGAAGACTATAATATACTGAAGTCAATCACGTAAGTGATGTGATGTATCTCCATCACAGAAGTAGAGACTTCTAGACTTGTATATTGATGTATTTGGAATACATTGAACTAGATCGTCGAAAAATACTTTATATTTCATATCAGCTCATTTAAAGTATTTTTACACTACTTTGGATAAAAGTCCTTAATTCTGAGAATATATATATACCCTGCATGTGGGTCACAGTTGTTTTGTTTTGCAAACAGTGAGGTCAATCGACGAAAAACGTGATCCAATATTCTGAGCAAAATGGATGACTGTAATCTCATAGTAGGATTATAATATTCAACATGAAATCCACTTCAAAGATATTCACTTAAATCAATGCATGGAATATTATTCTAAACTGGCCAGTGATCTTCTAAAATGTTTAGAAGATTATTAGAATAAATATTAATGTCAATGCATTTGATGGTTAAGGGTAAATAAGTAATTACCCCATAGTGCTGACTTGTAAATGTTACTAAGCTAAGGGGTTTTTACGAATATCAGAAACTGTGGAGGGACTGTTTATAAATTAAGTAGTGGGAGGGTTTTATATTAATTCCACTAAACCTAGAGGGTTCAATTACAAGTCCTTGGTGGACCAACTTGTAATTATTATTTTAGTTCCTAATTTTATAAGAGTTATAAAGGGATTAGGAAACTAAATTAATTAGCTAGTTTTAGTGGGACCCAATTTAGATCTAATTAGGAATTGGAATTAGGGTTAGGATGGCCTCCCTTATATATATAAGGGAGGGGCGATTTTTAGAGGACCACCCCTCTAAAAATCGTGGCTCCCATTCCCCTCCCTCTCCATCTATTCTAATTACTTCTAAAATACTAAAAACCCTAGCCTCCATTAATACTGAAACTAGGGTTTGGTTTTGAGGAAGAAGGAGAAACAGTTTTGAAGATCCGCTCCGTTGGATTGAAGCAGGAAGAGGAGAACTTCAACATAGTGTCTTCTTCAATCACGCTTCAAAGGTAACAATCCTCCAACCTTCTTAAGATTCCTAACAGCGATTAAGAATTAAAAGGGATTCAAGGAAATAGTTTTAAACTAATTTTAATTCCGCTGCCTGTTTAAATTTTAAAAACCTAGAATCCCTAACAGTGGTATCAGAGCCTAGCTTAATCTGTTGTTAGGATCTTTTATTGTGTAGGATCATGGATCAATTAATTAATTAATTTTAATATTGATTTATGTGAATGTGTTATTGAATCTAGTTATTTAATTTTGGAGGCATGTAAAAGGGCAAGAAAAATTGGTTTCTTGGTTTCCCTGCCTATTTAAATTTTTAAATATTAGATTTGATGTACACCCTACACAAGGGTATAGGTTGGATGTAATGTTCTTTATTTTTTGATGGAGATCAAAGGAGAAGAAGATGTGGAAGATGGAAGACATGGATCGATGGGTTTTAGAAACCCTAGAATTTTAGGGTTTTATTTTATTTAATAATCTAAACCTAAAAGGCTCCTAAATTGATAAGTCTATATTGGTTTTGGATTCAATCCAAGAAACCAATAAGGAAATATCAATCTATTTTGATCCATGATCTTTATTTAAGTTAATGATTTAATTTTGATTGTTGTTAGTTTGGAATTAATTTGCATGTTAGAAATAAGCACCATATTTAGTCCCAAGGATCTTGGTTAAAAAGGGTTCAAACCAAATAGGTAAGTTTCTTATTTTGATAGATGCCTTTTTCAATAATTCATTATTTCTAGAAGCTAGATTTTTCCCATTTGTTTTAGTTACTAAAATTGTAACTTATTTTGTTTCTAAAACATTTTTTTGAAAAATTACTTACTAATTTTGAAAAGGGATTAAAATATGTTGTATTTTGGAAAGCTAAAATATTTTTGGTGAAGTATAGGAGGATGGGCTTTAAGGTGACTGTTGGTTGTTAGGGTTAGGGATGTTTGTTTATTTAGAAGTTTAAATGGGCTTGGTGAGACCAAGCCCATTCGAAAATTAAT
>MVGT01000444.1:129548-176761 GCA_002174775.1 Macleaya cordata | reverse complement strand
ATCATCCAGAGCTGGGCACACATATGTACAGGAATTTCGGAACCAAACATTACCACAGGTTGAAGAAATACCCCATATTCTGCATGATCCTCCAACAATGCAAGAAAAAGTGGATATAGATCAACTAGAACCACCGGTTCAAGTAGATCAACCTTTACAACCAGATCAGCCAGAACCTCCGGCTGCACCTGTACCACCATTGCTTCGGCGTAGTGAGAGAGCAAAAAGATTGCCAGCTAAGTATGCTAAATACATTCTACTGGGAGAATCTTTTGAATTGGTCCCTGATAGTCAGGATACTGAGCCCTCTAACTATGCTGAAGCAATGAATGACATAGATTCGAGATTATGGTTGGATGCTATGAAAGCTGAGATGGAATCTATGTATTCCAATCAAGTCTGGGAACTTGTAAACCCACCACCCGATATTAAACCTATTGGGTGTAAGTGGATTTATAAGAAGAAGAGAGGACCTGATGGGAAGGTTGAAACCTACAAAGCAAGACTAGTAGCGAAAGGGTTTACTCAGAAAGAGGGAATCGACTATGATGAAACCTTTTCGCCAGTAGCCATGCTTAAATCCATCAGGATACTTCTTTCCATTGCAGCTCATTATGATTATGAGATATGGCAAATGGATGTCAAGACAGCCTTTCTCAATGGCAATCTTGAAGAGGACATTTACATGGTCCAGCCAGATGGTTTTGTAGCAGACAACCAAGGGCATATGGTATGCAAATTGCGAAAGTCAATATATGGACTGAAGCAAGCTTCTCGAAGTTGGAACATCAGATTTGATCAGGCAATCAAATCAATTGGTTTTGATCAACACCCTGATGAACCATGTGTGTACAAAAGGTTGAATGGTAATGTGGTGATTTTTCTAGTCTTATATGTAGATGATATCCTACTCATTGGGAATGATGTAGGAGCTCTATCATCAGTTAAAATTTGGTTGTCTAATCATTTCAGCATGAAGGATTTGGGAGAAGCCAGCTACATTCTAGGTATAAAACTTCTGAGAAATCGGAAATCTAGAATGTTAGGCCTATCTCAAATTACTTATATAGACAAAATACTGGAAAGGTTCTCAATGCAAGATTCTGTCAAGGGATTCTTGCCATACAGACATGGCGTTTCTCTTTCGAAGGGTCAATGTCCAAAGACGCCTGAAGAGAAGGAAGACATGGAAAAGGTTCCCTATGCATCAGCTGTGGGAAGCCTCATGTATGCCATGCTGTGCACCCGACCAGATATTTGTTTTGCTGTAGGCATGGTTAGTCGGTACCAATCCAATCCAGGACGCATGCATTGGGCAGCCGTAAAGCATATACTAAAGTACTTGCGAAGGACTAGGAATTATATGCTAGTATACGGAGGAACAGACCTAGTTCCAACTGGTTATGCAGATTCTGACTTTCAGTCAGATGTTGACGAAAGGAAGTCGACTTCAGGATATGTCTTCACGCTTGGTGGTGGAGCTATCAGCTGGAGGAGCATCAAACAGAAATGCATTGCTGATTCTACCACGGAAGCTGAATACGTAGCTGTTAACGAAGCAGCTAAGGAAGCAGTATGGCTGAAGAAATTTCTAGGAGATCTGATAGTTGTTCCAGAAGCTACTCCGCCTATTACTCTCTATTGTGATAATAGTGGAGCAGTTGCGAACTCTAAAGAACCTAGAGGTCACAAAGCCAACAAGCACATTCAAAGGAAATACAATCTTGTCAGAGATATCACCAATCGGGGTGATATTGTTGTCACCAAGATTGCTTCGGCAGATAACTTGGCTGATCCATTCACCAAAGCCTTGTCTCAGAAGGTCTTTGATTCTCATGTCCATGAGATGGGTTTAAATGAGACATTTGATTGTTTATAGTGCAAGTGGGAGATTGTTGGGGTTATGCCCTAAAAACAACAAGTTTGACATCTATGGTTACTTGATTTATCATTAATTTAATTTATCATATTTAACATGCATGGTGAGATTAATAATTTCGATGAATTATTCATATACAAGTGTTGTATATGAGGAGAGATATGATTCATTAGTTAATGCTTTGTTCATGGTCTAAATAAACAACACGTTATTTGGAAGACTATAATATACTGAAGTCGATCACGTAAGTGATGTGATGTATCTCCATCACAGAAGTAGAGACTTCTAGACTTGTATATTGATGTATTTGGAATACATTGAACTAGATCGTCGAAAAATACTTTATATTTCATATCAGCTCATTTAAAGTATTTTTACACTACTTTGGATAAAAGTCCTTAATTCTGAGAATATATATATACCCTGCATGTGGGTCACAGTTGTTTTGTTTTGCAAACAGTGAGGTCAATCGACGAAAAACGTGATCCAATATTCTGAGCAAAATGGATGACTGTAATCTCATAGTAGGATTATAATATTCAACATGAAATCCACTTCAAAGATATTCACTTAAATCAATGCATGGAATATTATTCTAAACTGGCCAGTGATCTTCTAAAATGTTTAGAAGATTATTAGAATAAATATTAATGTCAATGCATTTGATGGTTAAGGGTAAATAAGTAATTACCCCATAGTGCTGACTTGTAAATGTTACTAAGCTAAGGGGTTTTTACGAATATCAGAAACTGTGGAGGGACTGTTTATAAATTAAGTAGTGGGAGGGTTTTATATTAATTCCACTAAACCTAGAGGGTTCAATTACAAGTCCTTGGTGGACCAACTTGTAATTATTATTTTAGTTCCTAATTTTATAAGAGTTATAAAGGGATTAGGAAACTAAATTAATTAGCTAGTTTTAGTGGGACCCAAATTAGATCTAATTAGGAATTGGAATTAGGGTTAGGATGGCCTCCCTTATATATATAAGGGAGGGGCGATTTTTAGAGGACCACCCCTCTAAAAATCGTGGCTCCCATCCCCTCCCTCTCCATCTATTCTAATTACTTCTAAAATACTAAAAACCCTAGCCTCCATTAATACTGAAACTAGGGTTTGGTTTTGAGGAAGAAGGAGAAACAGTTTTGAAGATCCGCTCCGTTGGATTGAAGCAGGAAGAGGAGAAGTTCAACATAGTGTCTTCTTCAATCACGCTTCAAAGGTAATAATCCTCCAGCCTTCTTAAGATTCCTAACAGCGATTAAGAATTAAAAAGGGATTCAAGGAAATTGTTTTAAACTAATTTTAATTCCGCTGCCAGTTTAAATTTTAAAACCTAGAATCCCTAACAATCCATGTTTAAACGGTATGTATATGATCTTCAAGTTATTTTTTTGATTCATGCATCCTCATGTGATTCTGTGAAGAAAAAATAGTTATTAGTTTCCGCTGCATAATTTTAATCTAAACCCTATTTCCCCAACAGGTGAGGCCCCAAACACCCCTCAGGGCCGGCCCTGCTAATTAATAACAGACCTTATTACAACCTCAAACCAAACCTTACTAGCTTTGTCAGCATCTTCTTCAAATGTGAGAAATATTCAACAAGAATTGTTGATGTTCAATGGGAGGCATGAACTTTCCAAGTTTCTTGTAAACTTTGTAACAGCTTTCTTTGGTTTTCCGTGGAGATTTCAGATGTTAGGGATCCTAGGTTTTTAAAATTAAACTGGCAGAAGAATAAAATAAGTTTAAAACTTTTTCTAGATCCGTATGTTTTTTCTTAATCGTTGTTAGGAATCTAAAGAGGTTGGAAAGATTGTTACCTTTGAAGCGTGATTGATGAAGACACTATTCAATGGTTCTCCTCTTCCTGCTTTAATCCACCGGAACAGTTTTTCTTTATTGCTTATCCTTCTTTCTCAAAATCAAACCCTAGTTCTAGATAAAATGGAAGCTAAAGTTTTAGAGATAGTTTAGAAGTAATTAGGATTAATGAAGAGGGAAAGGGAGGAGGCAACGATTTTTGCAATGGGTGGACATGCAAAAATTGTCCCTCCCTTATGCTTATATAAGGGAGGCCAACCCTAACCCTACTACAACTCCTAATTAGATCTTAATTGGGTGCCACTAAATCTAGCTAATTAATTTAGTTTCCTAATTCTTTTATAACTCTTATAAAATTACAAGTTGGTCCACCAAGGACTTGTAATTGAACCCTCCAGATTTAGTGGAATTATTATAAAACCCTTCCACTACTTAATTTGTAAACAGTCCCTCCACAGTTTCTAATATTCGTAAAAACCCCTTAGCTTAGTAACATTTACAAGTCAGCACTATGGGGAAATTACTTATTTACCCTTAACCATCAAATGCATTAATACAATATTTATTCTAATAATCTTCTAAACATTTTAGAAGATCACTGGCCAGTTTAGAATAATATTCCATGCATTGACTTAAGTGAATATCTCTGAAATGGAATCCATGTTGAATATTATAATCCTACTATGAAATCACAGTCATCCATTTTGCTTAGAATATTGGATCACGTTTTCATCGATTGACCTCACTGTTTGCAAAACAAAACAACTATAACCTACATACAGGGTATATACATATTCTTAGAATTAAGAACTTTTATCCAAAGTAGGGTAAAAATACTTTAAACATTCTGACATAAAATATAAAGTATTTTTCGACGATCCGGTTCAATGTATTCGAAATAGATCAATATACAAGTCTAGAAGTCTCTACTTCTATGATGAAGATACATCATATCACTTACGTGATCGACTTTAGTATATTATAGTCTTCCCAATAACGTGTAGTTATCTAGACTACGAACCAAAATATTCACCACTGAATTATACCTCTCTCTATATACAACACTTATATATGAATAATTCATTGAAAATAATGATCTCATCATTGATGTTAAATATAATAAATTAAATAATTAATAAATCAAGTATCTATAGATGTCAAATAAATTATTTTTAGGGCATAACCCCAACAATCTCCCACTTGCACTATACACAATCAAATGTCTCCTTTAAACCCATCTCACGGACGTGAGAATAAAAAACCTTCTGTGACAAGGCTTTGGTGAATGGATCAGTCAAGTTATCTGCCGAAGCAATCTTGGTGACAACAATATCATCCCGATTGGTGATATCTCTGACAAGATTGTATTTTCTTTGAATGTGTTTATTGGCTTTGTGACCTCTAGGTTCTTTAGAGTTCGCAACTGCTCCACTATTGTCACAATAAAGAACAATAGGTGGAGTAGCTTCTGGAATTACTACTAGATCCCCTAGAAATTTCTTGAGCCTTACTGTTTCCTTAGCTGCTTTGTTAACAGCTACATATTTAGCTTTCGTGGCAGAATCAGCAATCCATTTATGTTTGATACTCCTCCAGCTGATGGCTCCACCACAAGCGTAAAGACATATCCTGAAGTTGACTTTCTCTCGTCAACATTTGACTAAAAATTAGGAATCTGCATAACCGGCTGGAACTAAGTTTGTTCCTCCGTACACTAGTATATAATTCTTAGTCCTTCGCAAGTACTTTAATATATGCTTTACGGCTGCCCAATGCATACGTCCTGGGTTAGATTGGTACCGACTAACTATACCTACAACAAAACAAATATATAGTTTGGTACACAACATAACATACATGAGGCTTCCCACAGCTGAGGCATATGGTACCTTTTCCATGTCTTCCTTCTCTTCAGGGGTCTTTAGACATTGATCCTTCGAAAGAGAAATGCCATGTCTATACGATAAGAATCCCTTGAATGAATCTTGCATTGAGAACCTTTTTAGTATTTTATCTATATAAGTGATTTGAGATAGGCCTAACATTCTAGATTTCCGTTTTCTCAGAAGTTTTATACATAGAATGTAGCTAGCTTCTCCTTCATGCTGAAAAGATTAGACAACCAAATTTTAACCGATGATAGTGCTCCTACATCATTCCCAATGAGTAGGATATCATCCACATACAAGACTAGAAAAATCACCACATTACCATTCAACCTCTTGTACACACATGGTTCATCAAGATGCTGATCAAAACCAATGGATTTGATTGCCTGATCAAATCTGATGTTCCAACTTCGAGAAGCTTGCTTTAGTTCATATATTGGCCTTCGCAATTTGCATACTATATACCCCTGGTTGTCTACTATAAAACCATCTGGCTAGAATATATAAATGTCCTCTTCAAGATTACCATTGAGAAAGGCTGTCTTGACATCCATTTGTCAAATCTCATAGTCATAATGAGCTGCAATGGAAAGAAGTATCCTAATGGATTTAAGCATGGCTACTGGCGAAAAGGTTTCATCATAGTCGATTCCCTCTTTCTGAGTAAACCCTTTCGCTACTAGTCTTGCTTTGTAGGTTTCAACCTTTCCATCAGGTCCTCTCTTCTTCTTATAAATCCAGTTACACCCAATGGGTTTAATATCCGGTGGTGGATTTACAAGTTCCTAAACTTAATTGGAATACATGGATTCCATCTCTGCTTTCATAGCATCCAACCATAATCTCGAATCTGCGTCATTCATTGCTTTATCATAGTTAGAGGGCTCAGTATCCTGACTGTCAGGGACTAATTCGAAAGACTCTCCCAGCAGTATGTATTTATCATACTTGACTGACAATCTTTTTGCTCTCTCACTATGTTGAAGCAATGGTGGTATAGGTACAGCCGGTGGTTATGGCTGCTCAGGTTGTATAGGTCCATCAGCTTGAATCGGCGGTTCTGTTTGATCCATATCCACTTGTTCTTACAAGATTGGAGGATCATGTAGTATCGGTGGTATTTTTTCAACTTGTGGTAATGTTTGGTCCCGAACTACCTGCACATTTGTGTGCCTAGTTCTGGACAATTCAGGGGCTTCAGTTGCGCCTCTAATCATTTGTCTAGATGAAGATGAAGTGTGATGAGGAATTATAAGTGGCAAAGATGCAAAATAACTATACACTGGCTTGTTCACGGGATGTGAACTAGGTGAATGTCTTACTCCCACTGTCGAAGCATCCGATAATTCCTCAAGCACAATCTTACTCTGTGGTTTGTAGTTCAATATATATTCCTCTTCACGAAAGATTGCATTTGTACTAATAAACACTTTCTGTTCTCTAGGATTATAAAATTGATAACCACGAGTTCCCTTTGGATACCCTATAAATAAGCTAAACTCTGACTTCAGTTTTAGCTTGCTAAACTTTTCTTTCAGCATATGTGTCGGATACCCCCAGATGTGAAGATGTTGTAAACTAGGTTTACGCCCAGTCCACAACTCTCTGGGTGTCGTAGGAACTACCTTATTAGGTGCCAAATTCAAAAGGTATGTCGCAGTTTCTAGGGCATATCCCCAAAAGGATAAGGGTAAGGAACTGTAACTCATCATAGACCTTACCATTTCCTAACAGGGTCATATTCCTTCCCTTCGCAACACCATTCTGCTGGGGAGTGCCCGGTGCAGTCAATTAGGATACTATCCCATGTTCCACTAAGTACGCCCCAAATAGATTTGAGAGATACTCACCAACTCTATCAGATCGAATAGCTTTCACTCTTTTACCTGTTTGGTTTTTAACTTCAGTTTAAATTCTTTGAACTTTTCAAAGCCATACCTTGAGTAGCCATCAGTGAAAGTGATAAAGTACTCATATCCACCTCTTGCATGTATGTTCATGGGGCCACATACGTCTGTGTGAACTAATTCTAATAAGTCCTTGGCTCTAATGCCTTTCCCAGAGAAGGCTCTCTTGGTCATCTTACCTTCTAAACAGGATTCACAAAGAGACCATGGTTCAATTCTAATGAGCTTAAGGGCCCATCTTGAACCAATCTTTGAATCTTTTTTAGATTAATATGTCCAAGTCTTAGATGCCACAAATATGTAGAATTAGGTGAATGTGATTTCCTTTTTTTTTGGAGGAATTTGATATGTGTAATTCTTTATTGTAAACAAAGGGAATGATAGGAGAAATAAGATACAAACCATCTACCAACATGCCAGATATAATAACTAAACTACTTTTAATTATTAAAACTTTGGTGGAATCAAATTCTACTTTCAAACCATCTCTAACAAGACAAGAAACAGAAATTAAGTTCCGCTGAACATCTGGCACCTAAAGATAATCCTTTAATACTTAAGTCTTATTCTCACTATCATAATAACTAGAAAGAAGTCGAACATGTCCAACATCAACGACAACAACTCTTGCCTCCGTTCTTAAGCTCAGGCACACCTCCCCTTCATTTAGCTGTCTTGTTATCTAGAACCCCTGCAAGGTATTTCAGACATGATTAGTGGCTCCAGAATCAATGCATCAGGAGTTTGGTACATAAGAGGCAACATTTGCCTCAACAACTAATGATTCAAAATTACCTGAGGCGTTCTTCTTTGCTAGATAATCTCTGCAATTGCGCTTCCAATGCCCTATTTTGCCAAAATGGAAACACTTTCCTTTTGGCTTTGCATTTCCTTTGTCCTTGTTTACCTCTAGAGGCTTAGCTGCTTGAGATGTTTTCTTTCCCTTCTTCTTCTTGGACTTCTTGCCCTGAGGCTTACGTCCAGAAGAACTCTCAGCTATATTAACACTTCCAGCCTTATGTCTTTTCATGATTCCTTTCACCACTATCAATTGGTTCATCAACTCTGGAAGAGTAGATGACATCTTATTCATATTATAAGTCATTTTGAATTGATTGAAAGAATGCGGAAGTGAAACAAGAATGACATCCTCCTTATAAGACTGTTAGAATGTGGTTCTTAGGGTTTCCAATTCATTGAACAAGGCCATCATAGTGAGCACGTGGTCACGAACTGGTGTCCCTTTCGCCATTCTAGTGTTATATAGCTTCTTTGTCGCTTCCTGTTGGGCAGAATTACTATGTTCATCAACCATCTCTTGTATCTTTCGAATGATGTCAGCAGCATAAGGAACACTCTCATACTGCTGATGGAGGACATTAGATAAAGAGGCCATGATATAGCTGTAATACCCCTAACTTATGCAACTCAAAATTTAATTTTGTGTTTTATAGTTTGAGTTATTAGAGGTTGTGGTCCTTATGAATTTGAGAGGGAGCCTAGGGGTCACACTTAATATATATATACACAAGTATTATATGGTTAGCTGTTAGTGGGAATATTTTATAATTAATAATGTTGGGTATGGTTTGTTGTAATTTGTAATTTTAATAAGGGATAAAATTATAATAATAGATAACTTTAAAAAAAGAGAGAATGTTTAGTTGTAAGTGGGACCCTCCCATTTGTTATGATCTATTTGTGTTGGGGAGGGGGTTCCGTTTCTTTTTTTAAATATATTTTGTCACTCTAATTATGCACATGTAATGGCGTGATGGATATAGGTCTCATGATAGTCTCAAGTGTAGTGATTTAAAAAACTATAAAGAAAACATAAAATCTGGGGAAAAGAGGAACATGATGAAATTTAATTAATATGGACTTGGGTACTTTGAAAACCCCTTCCTTTATATCACGGTGAAAGTGAGAGTGGGTGCTTTAAAGAAAAAAAACAAAACAAACAAGTAAGAGGAAGAAGAAACGATTGAATGAGATAGAGAAAGGGGATCCGGTTCGAGAGAAAGAGAGGGGAGCTCCAAACGTATAGATTTTGGGTGAGTTTTCACCTTCCCTTTGTTCTTTTTCTATTTATTCTTTAATGATCTTAATGGATGGTCTCTTTCTTTTGCTGATTCTTTTTCTAGGGTTTGTGAAGTGGGGAATTTCGTGTTTGGGTTTGTCAAATCCTTACTTTGACGAGTCCTTATTGCAGTAAAAAGTTAAGTTTACTATTAGACTTGTAGTTATGTCAGTCCTAAAATATTGATAAAAGGATTTATGATGATTGAAAACCTAGAGACAAAACTAAGGGTTATTTTGAGAACAAATTTACTTGAATGCATTTTGGTTTTGTATATTTTTTTATATAAAATCCTGGAACCTAGTAGTTGTTTGAATTAACTTTCCTCTGAACTTATACTATTTTAATTTTAGGTTTGATTTCTATTTACGAGGTTATTGGTCCAGTTAGATATATATATATATATATATATATATATATATATATATATATATATATATATATATATATATATATATATATATATATATATTCCTTGTTGATTTCGTTATATATTATTAGGTTTGGTAAAATTAATACCATGCTGATTTAATTTGAAGAATAAATTACTGGTTGTTAGTTATTTGTTAACAAATTCTGGAATACATAGTTTATTAAATATTGGGGACTGTTTCATGTCAAAAGATGGATAAAGGTATGAGTCCCAGGCCGTTTGTGGATTCCATGGTCGTTAGCCTATTAGTAGAATTATATGATGTATGTTGGTAGTAAGGGCTAAAAGTTTTGGTGGGGCTAAAAGTTTTAGAATGAGCTGATTTTTGGTGAAGATGATCTACATGATGAGGAGAACATTTTCACAAAATATCGGCCCTTAGATCAACCTCATGTGGGCCCCACAAGAGGTTGTACATCTAACCTATACATTTAAGCCTGTACATATATCCTGACTCTAGAAATATTTTATATATCAGATCAAGAAGGATACACTATTTAATTCTGTATATGAATGTTTGATTGGGTCGATTTTATAATCGACTATACTCTAATTTTATTGTATTGTCAGAATTGGAGAATACATAGAATGAATTTGGTAAATTGTTTGTCTAAAATTTAGATGCTTGGGTTGGTCCCAAAGTTTCAGTAACTGTACTATCAGACTAACTTATAATTCTTTTTTTAGAGAGAGGGGAGACTAAGTCAGCTGGATCTGTGGCTTTTTGTAGGCCTTATTAATACTTGAATTTTGTCTTAACACTCAAAAGAAGTGTTGTCGGATAGTGGGATGCGTTCCTATGTCAAGTGAAAAGCGGATTTCAATACCCTCTATGACTGATGTGTGGGATATGTTCCAAAACATCTATATTGCAGTATTGATTATAAAAAGAAATAATAGAGAAAATCAACATATGAGATATATTCCGAAAAATCTATTATTGGGAGGGTAATATGTAACACCCCAAATTCTGAATCACGGATAAATCTCGAATTCAAGATTCAAAATTCGTGTGTTAACTCATCATAAAAGAAAACCAGTCTACTATATATATATATTTCTTTACAAGTGTACTTAAATGTAGAATATATCATGATGAATTAAGTAAGACATGCACAAAAGTTTAACTTTACTATGATGGTTAAAACGTTATGCATAAAAAAAAATAATTTATTTCATGCCAGATATTTAACCACAATATTCTAATTTACGTAAATATCATTGAAGTGCATCTTGTAATCTAATAATTATACATTTGTGGACTCATATCCATTTTTCTTAAGGCAATAGTAGATGGTACCTGGAAAACAAAAGAAAACACTCCGACGCCCAAGTTAGTATTGTACCATTTATAAGAAAAAATAAATAGTATACCTTTAGCTCATGAATGGTCCAATGTTTATAGTTTGAGAATATTTTATACTGAACCGTCATTACGGCTGCCTACGTACCCTTTAGGGATCAAGCATTACGTAGTTCATAACTTTAAACAAAATACTTTCAGCTAGGTCTCTATTACAGTTCAACAACTTTGGATAAATCAAAACTATAGTAAATAAACTTAAATAAATTATCAAATTTTAACATAAACAAGATATATTTGTCTAGTTTTCGACACATCAAGCAGATCCTTAATCAGATCTACGATCAAAGAGAAGTAACTAGATTATCAAACATATACCAGAAATTCTACTTATGTATAAGGACTTGTCTAAACGAGATAGAATTTAACCAAGACGAATCATAAATCTAAAAATAGTACTGGTAACTCTTTACCTTTTTCTATAATATATATATATATATATATATTAAAAAATAAATATATATATGAAATATTTACCAATCCAACGGTAGATCTTTGGTCCACACCCTTCAATTAACCAACTACTTATAATTTAGAGTAGCAACTCCTGCAGGGTTTTTATGATGGATCAAGGTCTTTCCTTAATCCAATTAACCTAAAAATTTTACAGTAGTATTTAATATATTTCATAACACTTGTGTAAAAATATTAGACAGATCCAACGGTAGATTTGAGAGTAATGAATTTCTCATTTCGAACTCGCTATTTTTGTTCCTCTGATAAAAATGACGATTTTTATTGTGATTAGAGTACTTAAACTTCTCCAAATAAGCTGATATTTTAACCAAATATACTTTATTATCTCGTCTACATCATACTGAATTTTTAGGACCATCCAACGGTCAAATCTTGAGAAATGACTAATTTCTTCTTCTCTCTTTTCTTCCTCCTTAGAGTTATTCCAAGGAGAATTAGTAGCTCCTCCTTTGATTTGCTTCCAAATCTAGTATAAAAACTCTCTTTTTGATGTTAAAAATACTTATTTCTAATTGAAAACCTCTCTTTCTATTTCTCTTTTCTTTCTTATCTCCCTCCCCCTCCTTGTCTTCACAAACTACATCTTTATATAGGTGAAAATGTAATCATAAGGTGGTGGATAAAAATAAAATTAATGGTGGTGGATTAGCCACTACAATGGTGGACTAGCCACCACTTAGTGGTGGTAGACTAACCATCATACTTAGTGGTGGTAGTAATTGTAGCAAATCTACCACTAACTAGTGGTGGTGGAGGTGGATGTTAGAAAAAATCTTTATTATTATTATTCTTAGTCAAATATTTAATAAAAATAGTAAATACTAGATAAACTTTTGTGTACCAAAACTTTGATGTGACTTATATCAATAGTTTAATGATTTGAAGACATGTACCAATCAAAATGATCTTGTGGATTTAATCAAAAGTTTTGAGTGAATAAACATTATTCCTTAATAAATTATCCATATGTACACATTATACTATAATGACCATAACTCCTAGATCATAAGTCCGAATATCATTCACCATACCATTCTGAAAACTAGATTCACAGAGCTACAACTTCACCAGAAATAGCCCAAGGCCAATTTGGAACATAAGATGTCCAAAAATGAGTTTAAAGTATACTGATGAACATATATACGAAAATATAAATAATAACCTATAAAATGTTGAGTTGTCTTAACCCAAAATAAGTAAAGATGGGCTTAGCCCATTTAACCCATAGTTTCATTGCTAAGTCCATTACTTGAATTATTGGGTTAGCCCACCTAACCCATACATAAATATGTATATATAGATCTTATTACAAAATATGACTACACAAAAGATAATTCAATTTAAGATAAATTCATAATACTAGTTCTTGGGTTAGACCCAAGGCGAATTTGAACTCAAAAATTTGGGGGATTACATAATATAACTGAAACAAATGGTCGGTAGATTAATTTGTGTGTTAACGCTACTAGTCCCTCTCTGTATAAACCTTCGGAAGTCCTTCTGAGTGTTTTATTTACTCACCTTGTAGTGTTGCTTACCCTAAATTTCTTACTCATCTCCGTCTTTTGAGTTGTATTTTACCTTTGCCATGAATTTAAGGCTTCGTGAACTTGTTTGGAGTTCTGACTCCTGTGGTTAAAAATTTCAGGTGACAGGAACCAAGCTAGTTAGCACGCTTGATTGATAGTTGTCTAGTGGGAACCTGTAGCTTTTATTGATTTTAATTATGATTTCAAGTACTCTTGTTATTTTTAAGACTAGTTGGCGTGAGATAGTGGGGATTGTTTGTGGGGTTAATTCTTTTTGTTTAACCTTCGAATAAACTATATTATTATTATTGACGCCATTGTTAAGGTGTGAACAATTTTACTTAAGGTTTGAAGCACTCATATTGTTATAAGTTTTCCCTGTTATATTTTCTAGGCATGAGTTCGATGCTACTGTTAATAGGGATGTGTTCCCATTTTCAAATAGGGGTTTAGTACCTCTATTTTGGAAAAAAAAAATAACGTCTATTTTTGCATAAGTGACGGTCGGGCTTATGTAAAAATCAGGGTCGTTACAGTTGGTATCAGAGCTCCTAGTTCGGAGTATTTTTGGGGCATGGGCAGTGGACCTAGGACATTTTTGTTGAGTATATCCATATATTGAATGTACTCTAAAAAAAGTATTTATTTTAATTTATTTTATTTTTGGGTTTTTAATTTAAAATAATTTTTTCTTTTTCTTGATTTTGTTTCTCCTTCCTTAGGAATATGATCCGAGGAAGAAGAGGAGGAAGAAGAGGAGCGAGAGACGGTCGCAATGTAGGAAGCCATGATAATAGGATACCGGTTAACGAGGCACCGAAGATTGATCATCAGTCGAACCGAGAAACTACCCATGCACCACCAGTTAACCAACCTGTAAATCAGCAAGTTGTGATGGTAAACATGACGGAGTTAGCTCAATTAATCACCCAAACAGTTACTACAGTGATGAATCAACAATTTGGACAACAGAGTGGACAACCCAATCAAATTTTGTCGAACATTCAGAATCAACAAATGCAGGGTCAACTATTGGGGGCAGAAGCAGCATACAAAGAAACGTTTGACCAATTTAGGAAGATGGGCCTGAAGGAATTTTCAGGGACATCAACTGATCTATTGGTTGCACACGAATGGAAAGATGATATAGAAAAGATATTTCGAGCCATAGGGCCTACCTGCACTGGGGTTTTCAAGATTGATTGGCAACCTTCCATTTGACGGGTGACGCCTATAGTTGGTGGATGTCTGTACCCAAGGTAGAGATCTTACTATAATGTCATGGGATGAATTCCTCTATTTATTTGACAAAAATTATTTTCCACGAAGCATTCGAATCGCTAAGGAGAGGGAATTTCTAGAATTAAGGCAGGGTACTATGATTGTGACAGAGTATGAAATACAATTCACAAGGTTATCTATGTTTGCCTATGATTTAATTGCCACAGAGGAAAAGAAAAGGCAAAGATTTATTGATGGTTTAAATGACCATTACCGAAGGTATATTGTGGGAAACCTTATGATTGATACTTATGCTAAGGTTATGGAATGTGCTAGAGAACATGAACCAGACTATTGGGCACATAAGAAGTCTAAGGATCAGAGCAAAATAGATACTAAGACAGGACAGAGGAATAATAGGAATATGACAAAGAACTCATCGGGTCAACACAAAAATGGGAAGCAACGACAAACTCAATATGGGAACCAACAAAATAGCCAAGTATGGAAGAAGCAGAAGGGTAATGGAAACAATGGTAACCGCAAGCAAGGAGATACCATTAACACAGGGGTAGTGGTACCAGTAGAACCACAACCAATTCCTGCTGAACCCATTGCCTTTCATGGGTTTTGTTACAATTGTCGGGAGCGAGGGCATAAGGCATCAGATTGTCCAAATGAGAAGGTACAGGAGGGTGGCCGACAGGGTCAAAGGCCTGAACAACATAACACCATGGCTACAAATCGTAATGCACAACCAAGAGGCCAAGGTCAACTCTATGCTATACAACCCTGTGAGGTTGAGATGCAAACTGCAACCTTGGGAGGTACATTTTTTATCTTTGGGCAGTCTATTAGTATTCTCTTTGATACAGGAGCTACCCACTCCTTTATTTCTTCAATACTGGCCCATATGCTAAATCTTGCTATAGATGTATGCGATTTACCTTTGTGTGTTACTACTCCTACTAATAGTTTTGTAGAGTTGAGGCACAAGTGTACTGCATGTCCTATTACAGTTGGAGACTAAGAATTCTTGGCAGATCTTTATGTGTTAGAGATGAAGCCTTATGATGTCATTTTGGGAATGGATTGGTTGTCTTCCCATTATGCACAATTGGATTGTGTTAACAAGACAATCACTTTCTTTATTCCGGGACGAACCAATGTAGTAGTAAGCACCAAGTCAGGAAACACTTGGGTAAAGGTTTTTCTTAGCTATATCGAGTCAGTAGAGACCTTTGACGAGAGTCTGCTCATTGCCGAGATACCTGTAGTAGTCGAGTATGCGGATGTGTTCCGTGAGGTGCCTAGTTTGCCACCGCATAGAGAGATAGATTTTTGTATCAAAATCCTACCAGGTACTGCAGCAATAGCTCGGCTCCTTATAGGATGGCTCCTAAGGAGATGCAAGAGTTAAAGGCTTAATTAGACTAACTCTTAAACCAAGGGTTTATTCGACGTAGTTCGTCACCATGGGGTGCTCCAGTTTTGTTTGTTAAAAAGAAAGATGGTTCATTGCGATTATGCATTGATTATCGTGAGCTGAACAAGGTTACGATTCGGAATAAGTATCCATTACCAAGAATCGATGACTTGTTCGATTAGTTAAATGGTGCCCAATGGTTTTCAAAGATTGATCTACGGTCGGGTTATCACCAGCTTTGGGTTAGGGAACAAGATATTCACAAGTCAACATTCTTAACTCGGTATGGTTCGTACGAGTTTGTTGTAATGCCTTTTGGGCTCACGAATGCGCCAGCAGTTTTTATGGATTTGATGAATCGAGTATTTAGGCCATTCTTAGATCAGTTTGTTATTGTCTTTATCGACGACATCCTGATTTACTCCAAGACATAGGTAGAACATGAGGAACACTTAAGGTTAGTGCTACAAACATTGAGATAACACCAACTTTTTGCAAAATTTACCAAGTGTGAGTTTTGGCAGCAACAAGTTAAATTCTTAGGGCATGTGATATCAGAATCTGGGGTTTCTGTAGACCCTTCGAAGATTGAGTCAGTGTTGAATTGGAAACAACCGACTACTGTCACTGAGATTCGAAGTTTCTTTGGATTAGTTGGATATTATCGGCGTTTTATTCAGGGATTCTCTCGAATAGCAGGCTCACTCACTAAACTAACCAAAAAAGGTGTACCTTTCGTATGGGACTCCAAATGTGAAGAATCTTTCCAAGAGCTCAAAACTAAACTCACTTCTGCACCAGTTCTAACCTTATCGGAGGATGGAAAAGGGCTAGTTATTTATACTGATGCCTCATTCCAAGGACTTAGATGTGTTTTGATGCAACATGGGAGGGTGATTGCTTATGCATCTCGACAATTGCGTACTTATGAGCGGAATTACCCGACGCACGACTTAGAATTAGTTGTTGTGGTTTTCGCTCTACAAATCTGGCGACATTACTTGATTGGAGAAAGGTTTAAGCTATTTACTAATCATAAAAGTCTTAAATACCTTTTCTCATAGAAAGAGCTGAATATGAGACAACGACGATGGTTGGAGTTCATTAAGGACTATGATTTTGAATTGCAATATCATCCTGGGAAAGCAAATGTAGTGGTTGATGCTCTGAGTCAAAAACTGAGAGGTTTAGCTGCTACTATGATGGTGTGGGAGTGGCAAATGTTAGAGACAATGACTGAGTTTGATTTAAGGTTAGGAAATACTTCTACTTCTAATGCATTTTTGGGTAACATTATCCTACAACCCACACTGGTTAGTAAGGTGATTAAGGCACAAACTGTGGATGAGTGGTGTATGATGCAATTGGGGGTCCGAGGAGGTAAATCCTGACTTTACTGTAGGAATGGATGGAGGGCTGAGATTTCAAGGTCGCTTATGTGTACCTGTTGTAGCCAATCTAAAACATGAAATCCTAAATGAAGCACATCATAGTAGGTATACAATTCATCCAGGTCGCACTAAAATGTATAAAGATCTTCGACGGTAGTTTTGGTGGTCAGGTCGGCAAATCATTGAATACGTATTGAAGTGTGAGATTTGTCAAAAAATTAAGATTGAACACCAAAAACCATCTAGAGAATTAGAACCACTTCCGATTCCACAATGGAAATTGGACAACATCTCCATGGATTTATATCTGGTTTACCAAAGTCCTTAAGAGGGCATAACTCTATATAGGTAATTGTCAATAGGTTAACCAAATCGGCACATTTTTTACTAGTACACACTACTTACAGTGCAGACAAGTTATGCCAGATTTATGTGGAAAAGATTGTGTCCTTGCATGGTGTATCGGTGTCTATTATTTCTGATAGAGGTTCTTACTTCACTTCTAATTTTTGGAGGAGTTTTCAACAGGCTATGGGTTCTAGATTAGATTTAAGCACATCTTTTCATCCACAAACAGATAGTCAGACTGAACGAGTAAATCAAATACTTGAAGATATGCTTCGAGCATGCGTCTTGGACTTTAAAGGAAATTGGGACAAATATTTACCTTGGGTTGAATTCGCATATAATAATAGTTACCAATCTAGTATCGGAATGGCTCCTTTTGAGGCTCTTTATGGAAGGCCTTGTCGTTCGCCCATGTGTTGGTTAGAAGTGGGAGAAAAGAGCTTACTAAAGGCCAGAGCTGGTTCAACTAACTACATAAAAAATTCAAGTGGTCAAAGATTGTCTTCGCACCGCCCAGAGTAGACAGAAAAGTTATGCTAATCGACGTCGACGACCCTTAACATTTCAAGTTGGAGATCAAGTGTTACTTAAAGTGTCGCCTATGAAGGGTGTGATGAGATTTGGAAAGAAAGGGAAACTGACTCCTATGTATATTGGTCCTTTCCCTGTAATTGAAAAGGTTGGGAAGGTTGCTTATCGGCTAGCATTACCTCCACAATTGTCTAGGGTACATGATGTATTTCATGTGTCCATGCTACGTAAATACTTGAGGGATGAAGAACATACTCAAATGGTGAATTACAACGAATTAGTGGTGCGACTTGATATTACATATGTAACGCCCCGCTCACACGTGTACCAATGTTGTCCCTGCTTTTTCGACCCCCCGGGGTACATGGTTTTGTTCTTAGGTGAGCCCAGAGAGCTCACCTAAAAGGCCTCGGCACTGTCAGAGTGGTACGGCATAGGATGAGCCATCCTCAGCTTTCTCTTTATCCACCCCCCGGGGTATAGGGATTTGTCCTTGGTAGGAGCCCAGGGAGCTCCTCCAAGAGGCCTCGGCACAATGTAAGACAGTTCGTAACCTTATAGCCCAGGCTCTAGACACTCTCCTAGGCGATGTAGGACTAATACCTCCTCCCACCACCCCATAGGATGAGCCGTCCTCGGCTCTGATACCATAATTGTAATGCCCCGCTCACACGTGTACCAATATTGTCCCTGATCCAATTTTATCTCTCAAATTTTTTTGAGTTTTTAGATCATCTACAATATTATTAAGTAAACCTCACAAAAAACTTATGAAAGCATTAATATCAAAGATGATATCAACAGGGGTTACAATACCTGATACAGTTAACAAACTCATTTCTGGTGCACAAAATCTCTTTATAAGCTCGCATGAAAACTTCTTAGCATCCTTTTCACCTTCTTCATAAGTACCTTCCATGAAGGTCGAGCTCAACTTCGCAACATTAATATCAAGAGAGCTAATTAGGCCATAACTAGCACTACCCTAAAATCTGTTGGGAATATGGGTCTCCATATTGAGATCCACCTCTAATCCCAAATCCCTGGGTTTTTTGACACCCATTGTTAACTGTCTGAATGCATCAGAAAGGATTGGAAGAACGACTTTTGGGTTTTCCTTCTCTTCTGCTGGCAGAATTAAAGAGTATTCTCTTGAAAAAATTTCAATACATGTTTGAACTTAAAAACAAACATGACGATGGCCAGTGGCAGAGCTAGGAATTTACTTTGGTGGGAGCACACTTTCAAGATTAGGACAACAACATTTAAAACATGTAAAGATACCTTTAAAAGAAAGAGGGGTATCGGATTTGTTGTAACAATTTTAGAATGCTGCGGAAGTTATTTCATAATAGTTTTGAAACACAAAAAATATACAAATTGGACGTAACAGGAATATGTTCTTAATTTGTAATTATTATTTTAAATTGGACTTTCTAATGTTCAAAAAGTTCTTTGTACCCAATCTTAATCAATAAACATCCCAAACATTCTAAACTATTAACATATTACACATCCGTAAAATTTTAAAAAAGTTACAAATATCAAGAAAATACGTTACAAAATTAGTAATTTGGTGTAGAGTCCATTTTCATTATTACTATAGGGCCCACATGAAGATGATATAAAAGAAGATTTTTTTGTGAGAATATTATTCTTAATATATAGATCATCCTCACTAAAATTGTCCCATTCAAAACTCGTAATATTCTTATGCCTTGGCGCCTCTACTATCCACATGCACTCTATTCTCTTAGAGTGCCACGTCAAATCAAGAATGCTATCTCACCAGTATTTATTTCTATTTCATTCTAAAACGGTTCACAATAATTAATTCTAATTTCTAATTAAGATAATTATATCACTAATAACTTTAGCAGTTTCTAATTGGTAGCAATTACTACTATAATAATATAAATTTAAATTATTTAATTAATTCAACTATTTCTATATCAGGAATTACAATTATAATATTTTTATAAATAGTTTAAAAACACATTTATTTTTTATTATTTTAATTAATCAAAAAATTAAATAGTTACATACATTTTTCTCTCTCTCCATATTTATCTCTCTATTCTTTCTCTTCCACTTCTCACTACTTTAAATCTTAATTAATTATTAGTAATTTTTTTAGAATAACTTATTTAGCAATTATTTTGATCGTAAATAAGTCTTATATGACAACCTAAAATAATTATTAAATTTCATATCTTAAATAAATTAGTAACCTATTAGTAATTTATTATGGCAATTAAGTATCATTATCACTATCCTTATGTTGTATCACTATATATATTCATCTCAAATTCTTTTGTGTTTATCAAAGTGAAGGTATGTATAATTTTTTAAATTTTAATTTTCTTAGTACGAGTTGTCTATCGTTTATTTATATTTGGAACCTTTTTTCTATTTTTTTTATTTTTTCATGTTCATCGTTTATGTATATTTTTAAAAATTTTAATTTTCTTAGTATGAGTTGTTTATCGTTTATGCTTTTTTATATTTGGATAATTTTTTATATTTTCTTCCTGTGATATCATGTTCATCTTCTTCTTATTTTCTTTTTCTTTTATTTTAGTGAATTAGACATTGAAATTAAATTTCAAAAGTTTGGGCTTAAATTTTTTTGCAAGTCCGAGGTGAATGGCTGTTTGGATATTTATGTCATTAATATCATTTAAAAATTCAACAGCTATTCACCTCAGGCTTACATAATTTTTATTTATCTTATGTTTTAGTTGCTAATCCAATTTATTTTCTTCCAATGTAGGTCTCATTCACCATAGAAGATTAAAATCTGGACGAACTATTAGTCAAAAAAACTAATTTACATCGAAAGCTTTATTGATCCACTATTAGAACCGACAAAACTTGAAAGATCTTCCACCCAAGCCATCTTCCTTTTATGGTACAGTTTTATTTTCTATTTTGTCCAAATTATTCAAAATGTCTGATTTAATTACAAATTTTGTTGATAGATAATAATAGTTTTTTGGATCAAATCTACATAAAAAATTGAGTTTGAAGACATATGATGAGATCTACCAATGCATGCTTGCAATTGTCTGCGCACATACTAAGCTTTTTTATTTATTTTTTAGTGTAATTTATTTTTTCTTTTTATTTTCAACATTTGATTCTAAATTTACCTCATCACTTATTGAGTGAAAAAGAAAGAAGAATTCCACCAACTTCAAAAAAGAATGAAAAGAAAAAATTTATCAAAGTATGCGTAAAATTCTATTGTGGCAATATATGGGTGTTTGTAGTTATAAAAAAATATATATGGGCGGATGTTTGTTTAGTTCACTTTTTTTTTTCTTTTTTCCTTTTACTTTTGTTTTATTTTTATTTTTTTCTTCAATTAATCTGTATCTATAGATTATCTACAGATGCACTACAATTTAATATGATAAAATTATCAAAAATACTAAAAGGTACTAATTATAATAATAATATCATATTTCTTAACATTATAATTTAAAAAGCATGATACATCTAAAGATTACCAGTTCAAAGCAGTGAAATTACCTAAACTATTTAAAAATTTAATGCAATTACGACAATAACTTAATTACCCTAATTTCAACATAATTTTTGTTATATATCCATACAATAGATACGTTACAAGCTTGCCACTGTTGAAATCTTGGAGATGCGTTACTTATTAATTTTTTGTCTCTCTAATATATACTTAATAACAAGATTTCTAACACTAATAACTTACCATAACTTATATATCACATAATTCTCTCTAACAATTACGACGATAAAAAATTAATCTAACAATTTCTGAAATCTATGCCAAAGAATTTTTCTATCGCGACACTAAAGAAATGGTGTCGAAATAGACACCAAGCCTGTAGGCCCACTTAGATACAATCTAAGAGCTGATTTTTGGTAATGATGTTTTCCTTACTTTATAGATCTTCTTCACAAAATATCAGTGTATTCTAAAACTTCTAACCCTTTCAAAAGTTTACTCTTTTCCTCACCGTTTATTTCTCATCGTTGATTTTCAATCAACTTTTGATTGAGTTAGAAATTTTAAAAATAGATAATTTTTTGTGAAGATGATCTACATCATTAGGAGAATATCTTCACCAAACATAAGCCCTTGGATCGTATTCAAGTAGGCCCCACAGGCTTGGTGTCCATATCGACACCATTTCTTTGGTGTCGCGATAACATAGAAAAATGTAATTTCTTAAACAAAACATATTATAAACTTAAAATATAATAAATATATAGTATTGTTTTTGTTAGTGCAAAATAATATGACTAATCATTAAATATATATCAAATGAAAGTGATAAGAGATATTATGATTAAAAAATTATTTAAGAGAATTATTAAAACATACTTATTTATAAGAAATTTTAAATGGGAAGAAAATGGTAGAGACACGGAATGTGACTTATAAAATTACACGCGGTTGTGGGGCCAATATAGAAAAGATCTAAGGGCTTATTTTTTTATGAGGGTATTCTTCTAAAGTCAAAGATCGCATCCTTATAGAAAAATAAGGTCGGTTTTAATTTCTAACTCAATCAAGAATTAGTTGGAAATCAACTAAATTTATAGTGATTGAGAGATATATTTTAGTATTGATTTTCAACGATTTCTAACCAACTTTTGATATGGTTAGAAGTTTTAGAACGGCTTAATTTTTTGTGAGGATGATTTATAGGGTTAGAAGAACATCATCGCTAAAAATCAGCCCTTGGATTATTTTCATGTGTGCCCCACAACCGTGTGTAATTTTATGTCGCATTTCATGTGTGAACCGATTCCTTCCATTTTAAATATATCTACAAATACAATAACAATCTTTAAATATAAGAGAATACTTTTACAAAGTTTAAAAATTAAATTTCTACAATTAATAAAAACTGATAAATTCTAAATACACAAAGGATTTTGTTTTCTACTTATATATTGTTAACGTAGTTACCCGCTTATTTATGTACGAGTAATTTTACATGCACCAAAAGTTTAACAAAAGGTTTAACAAATAAGAGAAGTGGTAAGATCTTAGACAAGATCCTAATGGTAAAAGTTCAAGTGTAGTGCTATTTGATCCAACAATGTAAATATAATTAGAAGAGTTTATTGTCCAACTCTCCAAACATTCTCGATCTCTCTTTTTATTACTATATATCTTTTTAGTTTTCATTAAGTTCTTATATTTTCTTAATTTTTTTATTTTTTATAATCAAATTAATAAGTGACTAAAATTAGGGGTGGGACTTGGGTTGGGTCAACCCGACCAACCCAAACCCGACCCGATATTTGGGTAAGCATGGGCAAAGGTTGTTGGACATTTGGCAAGTATGGGCATTATTTTGCCAACCCAAAGTTAAATTTGGGCAAGCATGGGCAGAAATAATTGTCAATCCGGACAACCCACCCAGCCCGAGAAACTTATATATAAAGATTTTAATTAATTTCTAACATGGAAATAATATGGGGCCTAAAAAATATTTTGAATGATAGAAATAAATAAATATATTAAATTACTAATATATGGGGTAGAGGTATTAAGACCCAAAAAGAAAACTTTCCACGTATCTCATTTTATGTATAGTCAAAAAGATTTTTACTACATAATAACTAAAACTTGAAAGATTATAAAATCATCTTTAATTTATTTATCACATGAGCAGATCGATTGTTAGCTTGTTTGTCTTTAAAACAGTGAAAAAAGTTTTTTAATTAAATTTGTTGTTTATTAGTCATTATTATATTTTTTGTATTAATAAGATAATCTAATAACCTAAATTTATTGAAACTTTGGCAACCCGAAGGACCCGAGAAACTCACATGGGCTATGCGTGGGTAGACCCCTTACGGGTTTTGTAGGTTCTATGGGCATTCTGGGCGTACAGAGGTATAGTATGGGCATAGCATGTCCAAAGCCTTTAACCCGCCCAATCCGCCCGAGTCCCACCCCTAATAAAATTTTTAAAATATATTAAAGTATTAAATTAAAATTATTATTTCTTGGAAAAAATATTTTTTGCCAAAAAATCAACTAAAATTTTAGGTAATTTTTTGATAAATATAATAAACTAAGAAATTAAAAAATATGAATCTCCTTTGGTTAATTAGAATAACATCAAAGATGATATTATTATAAAAATTAATTTATCAGATTATTTTTTAACATTGAATTTTATATCTTTATTAATTTTTATATTTTATTTTTTAAAAAATACTAAAAAAGTTGCATGTGCGTAGCACGGGCTTAAAAACTAGTAGATATCTATAAGAGAAGCCGTGGGTTAATAAAACCCACTCTTAGGTGTGGGTTAAAAAAACCTACATTATAAACATAAGACCCAATCTATTATCTATTATTGAGTTAACAAAATTCTCTCTTAGATGTGGGTTAAAAAAAACTACATTATAAACATATGGCCCACTCTATTATCTATTATATAATATACTATAGGAGAAGTCTTTCTCAAATTCTAAAACAACTAAATTTTCTAATTATCCAATAAAAAATTCAATTTTTATTTTTTATAAAGAAGCGCACATTCTTCGCATGGGATATGGGAGCTAGTTTATATGTATTTCTATATTAAGTTAGCTCATGCTTAGGCAAGGGTTTAAAGAGCTTGCATGAAAATCCCCTATTAAATTCCTCCATTTTTAGGTCTCACATGTGATGATCTAAGGACTAATATTTGGTGATAATTTTCATCTCATCATGGAGATCATTCTTACAAAAAATTAGCCCATTCTAAAATCTCTAGCCCCATCAAAATCTCATAAAAAAATGAATAAAAAGTAATGGTAAAATGGACATAATTTTTACCGCTGATTCAAACCACTTTTGTTAGAATTTTGATGCAATAATTTTTTTTAGAATTGGTTGATTTTTTGTGAGGGTAATCTACATAGTGAGGTAAATATGCTCACTAGATTTTAGCCCTCGTCGCATGTGTGCCCTAAAATGCTGGGGGTTTAATAGGGGTTTTTAAGCCAGGGTCAAATAACCCCTCCATAGTTATACAGGTATACTTTGAAATGCCTTCGGCCCCACATCCTGACACGTGGCGAGCATTGACTGTGAACTGCGAGTCACTTCTCTTACACGTGGGGAGCAGTTAGGACGTTCCTTCGCTTTCCCTTCCATTTCTTGGGTTTCCGAAGAATCTTTAAATTTTATGGTTTTCTGAAGTTGGGTTTCAAAATTTCCGTCTGATTTCCAGGTTCCTTCTTCTTCCTCATCCTCCACTTCTCTCATTTTATGGTTTATAATCGGTGTTTGCTTTTAACTTGTGAAGATTGAGTTTGAGCGATGGAATATTTAAATTTGGTTATGGGTCTTTGTTTAATTAATTGATATGATTGGGTTTATGCCAAATATTAAGTTTGACAGAACCTATCATTCCTCTCAAGTGTGGGATTATTTTGAGCGTACTACGCTAGAATTCTATATGGGAATATTCTCAACACCCTGTCTATTCTAGACGTTGGGATGGAACAGGCTCTAAGGGTGAACCTAGAGGTAAGAGGCAATTCCACACTATCCATAGTGGAATGCCTATCCGAGGGTTTGATAACCTGACCTCCCCTAATAAAGGGAGAAGATGCCAAGACCACTCTGGCAAGTAACTCATGCAGTTTTGAGTTTAACTTACGTTCTAATTCTATTGTAAGAGTTGCCGATCAAAAAAAAAAGAAAAGAAAATCCCTACTTTAAGAGTCTTTCGATTGATAATAAAAGGATTTTGTTAACATGTGCACATGATAAGTTTTTAGGTTTTGTGTTTTGTTTAGTTTCTTAAGTTTGTCCTAATGGACTGATTTTTGGATATGTATGTTATTTATACTATTTGGATCATGTCTAAAAAAATCAACTCAATCGGAGACCTCTAGCACCCTTTAGCACCACGAACACTAAATTTAGATTTTAATAGTGTGAATGAACGGCTGACATTTAAAGTGATTTGTTTGGAGGGTTAGATATTTTTATTGAGCTGATTTTTTGTGGACATCTTATAAATAATGATAATATTATGTCTACAAAAATTCACCTGATTTGAAGACCTCTAACTTACAAAAAAGCTCATTTAAAAACAACCTTGGCACACGGTAATAAGACCCATAATAAAATTATAGTCTCTTTGGACAAGAGATTTGGGAGAGGTCTATTAGTCTATTTTATTGTTCAAACAGACTATTAGTCTATTTTATTGTTCATGTCCTTGACTGTGATTTGTTCCAGAAAAGTTCTTCCATTCAATCTTTGGAATTTCTTCAAGTCAATCATTGGTCATAGTTCCTTGGGTCCAACAACATTTAGCCTCTTCCACCCTTCAATTCTTTCTAAACGCTTGTCTCTTTGCAAACTTTGTGCGTTAAAACACTTTTCTTCTTGCCTCAATGAGTAACCATTTTAGCATCAGTTATAAATTAATCTTTATAACTACTGAAATTTGTGTTATTAACATTCAATTATATTTAGGCCCATGTCTCTTTTCTAATTGTTTGTTGTTCAAATATTTTCTCACAACCTCAATGCGTAACCAATGTAGCATCGTTTATGATTTAGGTGGTGTTTTTTTGAAGGCATCTGAATCTGACTTGTGAAACTAAAGTACGTAAGAGCATCCATAGTGGTTGACAATTTAGAGTAAATATGGATAAATGGTTGCACATTGGATGCAATGTATTATTCATTTTACATTATAAGACCGAATGGAAAGCTATAATATGCATAAATTTAGGCAGACGGTTTACAGGGTGGGAGTCCTACATTAGGCAGTGAAGGGGGTGGACGCTTGGCACAAGGCGGTGTCCCGGCTAGCCGCCCCATATTTTTTTTTAATTGCAAAGGCACCAGGCGGTCTTGGGGGTGGGTGCCTGGCACCAGGCGGTGCACAGGCAGCCCACCCCACCCTCTTTAAATTTATTTATTTTTTAATAAAAAAAAAACTTAAACTTTTTGTTGTATAGCTTTATAGTATGTGGTTTATATCTAAATAGTACGGGTCCTACAGGGAGATGATCCAAGAGTTGATTTTTTAATAAGATGTTCATATCGCCATTTAGATCATCTTTAGAAAAAATTAGAATTATTTTAAGCTTTTATACTATATAAAAAGTTAATTTTAAATTAACGGCAAAAAGACCATCACTATTCAATAAGAAACCGTTGATTTCAATTAAATTTTTTATGATGATAAATGAACTGATTATTTGTTAAGAATGATCTAAATATTGAGGAGAATATCCTCCTCAAAAATCAACTCTTGGATCATCACCATGTGGGACCTGCACTATGTAGATATAAACCACGTATTTTAAAATTATACAATAAAAATATTCTTAAGAGTTTTTTTTATAAAAAAATTATCCTTTTATACCACGGGGACACCGCCTGGTATTAGTTGGATTGTTTTAGATTTAAAACCAGGCAAGCCCAAAGGACACCGCCTGGCATTTAATTTTTTATTTTTGGTTTTAAAAATTCTCAATGTATCTCGTATTAATTTTTTATTATTTATTTTTTCAAAACTTTATTCTCCACCGATGTGCAACTAAACATTGTAAACTTATGACCGTTGTGGATGGTCTATTCAAGTAAAAATTAGAGGGTTGATATCTACACAGCCAATTTTAATACCTTGTGCCCTCATCCTTTTACCAACAAAATTGATTCCTAATGACCTCAACCCATTTGATTAAAATAATATATTTTAATTAAAAATTTATATATTAATTAAAAAATATATATTTTAATTAAAAAAATACTTTTTATTAAAAAATATTAAATAATTAAAAGTATTCAAATAAAAATTTAATAATTTTTTTTTCATTCCCCACCACCACCGTCACCACCACCGCCACCCCGCTCACCCACCGCCTTCACAAAGATCAGAAAGAAAGAGGGAGGAGAGAGAGAGAAAAAAAAAGTGGGGAGAGAATGATGGCCGGATAGAAATTAAGAAGGGGAAGGGAAGGAAAAAAAATCTAGATCTGAAATTTTTCAGATCTCGTTTAGGGAGAGAGAGGGGCAAGAGAGAGAATGAACAATGTGAAGAAAATGATGATGAAGAGAGGAAAATGAGGAGGGTTTTAGAAAATCGGTGAAAAAAAAATCTGTGAAAAATAGATTTCGTCCATGCTCGGCCTTGCAGAGAGGAGCACAATCATGGTGTGCTCGTTGTCACGATAACGAGCATGAACAAGACATGCTTGTTGATCCATTAACGAGCCAAAAAAAGTTACTGGAACCTTTTTTAAGTTGTGCTCGGAGTTGCAGAGATGAGCACGTGCACTGGTGCTCGTCAACCCACCAAAGAGCACGTAAGTATCATGCTCGCCATTATGTCAAGGAGCACACCTTGACAGTGCTCGGTCGTACACTAAGGAGCACGTGCATTGGTGCTCGCCATTATGTCAAGGAGCATTATACTTACGTGTTCCTTGGTGGGTTGGCGAGCACCAGTGCACGTGCTCATCTCTGCAACTCCGAGCACAACTTAAAAAAGGGTCCAGTAACTTTTTTTTGGCTCGTTAATGGATCAACGAGCATGTCTTATTCATGCTCGTTATCGTGACAACGAGCACACAATGATTGTGCTCCTCTCTGCAAGGCCGAGCATTGGCGAAATTAATTTTTCGTCGATTTTTTTTTCACAGATTTCTTAAAACCCTCATCGTCATCGTTTTCTTCACATGAATCCACTCTATATTTAGCCCCTTTCTCTCCCTAAACTAGATCTGAAAAAATCAGATCTGAATTTTTTTTTTTCCTTTTTCTCCGTTAGCCATCAATCTCTCTCCGATTTCTCTTTCTCTCTCACTCTGATCTCTGTGAAGGTAGTGGGGTGGCGGTGGTGGATGTGGGAAAATGGTGCTGAAGTGGTGGAGGTGGGGAGATGGTGGTGACGGTGGTGGTGGTGGTGGTGGAAGAAGGTGGGGTAAGAAGAAAAAAATTGTTTTATTAAATTATTTAATATTTTTTATAAAAAAATTTAAAAATATATTTTAATTAAAAATAATATTATTTTAATCAAATAGAGTTGAGGTCATTAGAAATCAAAATTGATGGTCAAACTTCTTTGACCAAAATGAGGTCACAAGGTATCAAAATTGGCTGTGTGGATATCAACGGTCAAAAATTAATCTAAATTTTAGATGAATGTCTGATTTGATGTACCAGGGAAATGAGTTTATTTTAAATTCCGAAGCTCGGGGATACTGGTATACTCCACAATTCAAGGTTAGATACCCATGAATAAGATTAAGATGCCCAAAAAAGGAAAAAAAAAAAAAAACACCACCTTAATCTTTGTAACCAGCGAATTTCATGCTACTAACCTACATTACTTCTGATTTCCTGATTTTTAATTAGAAATCTCATTTTCAGTTTTTAGGGAAACGCTTTGAAGTTTGAGAGAGAGAGAGAGAGAGAGAGAGAGAGAGTTATCTCTATGGCATACATCCCTCCACATAAGAGGCATTCGAAAGATGTTGAGGGGCCTTCACCAGCTCCATGTTCACTTATTCCTCAGTTCCAGAAAAATGTGAATCTGAGGTCTTCCAGTTCTAGTTCAGAGAGAAGGAAAGATACACATGCTTTGCAAGGTGGAAAGATTATATATGCAAGACACTCAACTTCTAGATGTTATATAGCTGCTTCAACTGATGATGATCAACTCCCTGGTTCAATTCGGCTGGAGCCCATTTCTTTGGAGTCCATTGAGCGAAGAAGTAGAGAAAAACCCTTGGTTTTGGTGTGTGCCCATAAAGAAAAAGGTATCTTATTTCTCATGAAGCTCTGGAAGACATACCTTAGTATATATATATTTTCTTGGGAAAAAAAAATCAGTTTAATCTGTAATTTGTTCATTTCGTTCACCAGAGGTGAATGAGATCACAAGCAGCTTAGCAAAGGGTCCATGGATATCTATAGCTGAGAAGATACAGCCAGACCTACTTGCTTCTTTTCAAAATGTAAGGAAAGAAATGGACTTGGAAGAGTATGAAAAAGTAAAGCCTTTGTTTGTTGCTAGATTCGGTAGAATTCTCTTCCAGGGGTAAGAATCCCTTGTTGCTTGATTTTTTTTTGGCTGTCTTTTTGCTCCTACAGAAAGTTTGAATGTATTTTTGTTTTGATTTGTTGTCTCTTACTATATTGGTTTTTCTATGTGAAAGATTCTTGCTTGATTTAAGGTATTGTGTTTGATGAATGTAGGATAGGAAATCAAGAAACATGTATTCTACTATTTATGTATACATGTTGATTATAACATGAAGTTAAAAATTGCAGGAGCTTAGGAAAAACCTTAAGGATCTCTATATTTGCTAAAAGCGAATAATATGTAAATGGAACATAGAATACTCACCCGAAATCAGCCCTCTGTTCATCTTCATGTGGCCCCACAAACAGAGGGGCTTCAATGGGATTGAATAAGGTGGGGATGAATATCCCCACTCAAAACACTATTACTATTTGTCTCTCAGTGAAATTATTGAAGACATAATAATACGTCGTGATTTTAGGAATTCTTGCTGCTAGAGTTCATCAAAGTCAAAGTATCATTTTCATTAGTACAATTAATTTTCAGATGTTCCAATAACAGGAAGACATTTGTTGCTTCCCTTCCCTTTTGTTTGAACTTCTGCATTAATATTCAAATTTCCATGATGATTTCCAGTGCTAGCGTGCTTCACTAATGGAGTTTTTTTTTCTTCATTTTAACACAAAGATATAGCCCCTGATATTGAAGAGTTGATTCCTTTTTCTGCAAAAAAGTTGTATAATATATTTTCGTCTTCTAAAACAAGCTTACGCTTATGTGATGAAGGAGCCCTTCTATCAGCCTAGATACTATCAACAACAGTTCAACTGCTGAAGCTGCTTTGGATCAAGTGAAGAAGTCATTTTATACAAATGTTCCTAGTTCATACATGGACGCAATTCTTGGTGGGGTTGTTACAAAAACTGGATTCGATTTTGATGAAGAAAAAGAGAATTACCAAGTAAAGGTATTTCTTTGACTTACTAGCTCCAAGGGTGTTAATGACTGAGTTGGATATGCATTTCTGAAACATCTTCTTGTTTCATTTAGGTTTTTGACAAATCCCGTCCAAATGTAACTATTTCTTGCAAATGCACTGCAACAAAAGTTGGTGGAGAACTTGAACTCTACAAGGTAAGTCTTATGCTTCCCCTGACTAATAAACATGATGTGTATTATTCTTGCTACGTTTATGCTTTATGTAGGATACAGAGAAGAATACATGTTTATCCAAAATAAAAGAATAAATATATTAAAAATGTTGAATCGAACTTTTGTGTGTGTTTTTTTGTTTTTTTTTTATGAAGAAATTTATTTTTTGATGAAGAATCGAATTTTTGTGTTGCTCAGTAATTAGGAGGAAACCACCTCCCTGCCTTTTGGGAACAATTGGGTGGAATGCACAAAAGGACGAGGGTGACCATCATTGGGTTGGACCAAAGACATCTAAGCCAAAAATCTACCTACTTGGACATTTCTAAGACATTGTTTGGGATTGTTCACTGTATCTTTTTTTTACCATTTACAGTAAAATGGCAAATTTGATGGTTAGCTTAATTTGCCTGATAGAAAGGTTTCTGGAACCCATCTGATGGTGGATACTGCTTGCTCCTTGGGTGTGCCATGTGTAAGACACCCAGTTGTGGAGCTCGGGTGGCAAGAAAGGCTATTTCGAAACCATTATATATTTAGAGGTTGTGCAACAACTACATGTAAAATGGCTTAGTATCAATTGGTTTCTTTTGGAATTATTTCTGCTAAAACAGCTTTTCTTCTGGCATTTTGGAGATTAGTCTTTTATTTTGTTGATGTAAATAGTGGTGGTTCAGAAGCAGGAGCATTCTGAACCAGTTGCATCGGAGTACTAGTTCTTGGAGGTTAGAGATACTACCTTTTCAGTGACAGTAACTAGTCTTGGTTTTGTAGCTAGTGGTCTAGTAGCATCCAATACGGGGACATTGCTGGTTGCTTATGTTTACACATTTTAGCTACCATAGGTTACGGTCATTGGTGTTGAACTTGGACAGCTAATACTCTTGAGCCATTAGATGTGCTCCCATAAGTAATTTAAGAAGGTTTATTTCATGTTTGTAGATGACTAAAACATTCTATACTTAATGCTCATTTTCTTCCTTCTTTACTTTCTCTTCTTTCATGGATCAGCAAGAAGGGAAAAACAAGCCCAAAGTTTCTGGCAGCTTACATTAAAAAATATGGTTTTATATCTTGTAGTTCGAACTGAACCAAGTGCGGCACCTGGTAGTTGACATAGCTTGCCTTGATAAGAATCTAGACCTCAGGTTGATGCTGGCCACCAAGAGGATCTTGACAGCACTTACTGTAAGTTCACTTTCATAATGTGTTCATTGTATTTGTGAATGGAGACAGCTATCTCATTACAAATATCTATAGTTTTTAAATCTTGTGAAGTTTAGTTTCTTACATGTGATTATTGTAATTTCTATACTCTCGAGGCAATATCATTATACACTCTTGATATTTTGATACTCATAATTTGATGAATTATTGAATAGGTAATATATCTAATCTGACTGTCATTTTCTTATGTATATTCCTCTTTTATTAATATTCCCGAGGCTTTCATCTGAAAAGCCAAGAGAACAAAGGATTTATTTCAGAGATAGTGTTGAAAACTGGGGATAAGATTCATGACTTCTACTTCTTCATCATCATCAATCATCATCATCATGATCTTCTGCTTTATTTATTTATTTTAATGTATGATAAGCAAAGATAAGATTCATGACTATGCTGATACATGATTCTTTTCCCAGGATGATGAGAAGCTTAGCTTAAGAAATCTAATAAAGTCTGCAGTTGTAGATCCGGATGTAAAAGGGGGATTGAGATGGCCCCTGGGAAAGGAGTCTTTTGGAGATAGATACTGCATTGTGGGTGTTTGGCACATTAAAGCTAAATCTTTCAAAAATTCGGTCATGAGGATCACATTAAGACATGCAGATCGATTTGATTTCAGGACATCAACCGGAGAAGTTGCCAATGAAGTAATTCTGAAGATGACACGATTAGTTGGGCATTTAAAGGTGAGTGTCAATTGTTTAAGGTCAAGTTAAATAAAACTCGAGCAATAAAGTGATTTTGGCTAGCCAAGAGAAGTTGGGTCTGCCTAGCCACATCTCGCCATTTTGGCTTCACCACTTCACTTGACCAGTTTCCTCTGCCTCCTAGTACATAGTATTATGGGGTTAACATATCTATTTATTTAATGTTATTTGGTAGTCCTATCACTATTATTTCCCAACCGAATCAAGTGCTTGGTTAGTATAGCAACTTGTTTAGGAAACATCTCCCAAATAGACTGAATGACTTTGATGCAGGACAAAAGATGGAACAAGGGTTCGATACGGTGTAAACTATGTTTTAATTTCAGGAATTGATTAGGGTTTAATGTAGAACACTAGTATTAGGATTCATGGCGAATGGTGGATATGAGGAAAGATAACTTAGACCATTCTCTGACTTCTTTGAATTTATTGTAGGAAGTAGATGCCTAATTTAAGAATTACTCATAGAAATCACTTTTTTAACCTTTGGATTTCACTACCAGAATATATAAGTTCTTCAAAATCATTTTATAACTATTATAGTATGAGATCTCTCCCTTTACAATGTAATTATATTTATTTTTCCTCTCATAATCATTTTCAAGCTTCCGTACCAATTTTGGATCTTAATGCTGATCTTGTATGTCTGCAGTTTAGCAAAAGAAAGAAATTGAGAGTTTACTATACATGGAAATATCAAAAGTTCAAAACTAATATGAATAATATTTGGAATTTCAAATTTTATACCTCTAAAAATCAACCACTAGAAAAGAAATCAAGTACTTGACACTCAATGAAGTGGGTAATTCAACCATAATGATTTTAGGGTTTTGGCTCAGCTGAAACATCTGACAAATGTCTTGAGTGGTCTGGTTCATTAGAGAGCTTCTCTATTTTCCTTTGAGAAATTTCACTTGGTATACTTTTCATATATGGGCTCACAATGCATTTGAAATTCAGTTTCCTTTCCCAAATATGCTCATGTGATGCTTACTGTTTTACGAGTTTGCTCACAATCCGGTATCATGCCATTGCGTAATGCATGAAACATTGTAGTGTCTGCAATTATGATTCAGTTGTTGTCCTACTATTTTACATGATTCATTGTTTAAATTTTTCTACATAATTTCAGAGTCAGAAAGTGGAAACAGGTCCTCTTAGTGAGATGCTTCAAGACAACTTGAAATTGATATGGAACTGTTTCCTGAGTTGTGAGTGTTCTTTTACTTGAATAACTACGGGCTTAGACTTTTGGTATTAGATCTCTACAATGCTGAGCGCTAAACATTTCAGCTAGCCAATCGTTTGGGTCCTCACTTCTCTTTTTGTGTAAATAATAACCTCTGAAACTTGATTATATGAATTGCATTAATCTTTCGCACTTGAAACTACTGTAATGTGTAAGAAATATATAATCATAGAATATCTTTTTGTTCTTTCTAATCGATTTTGTGCTCTAATGAAATGAGTTTCTATTGCCATAACCAACAGAAGAAACCTTTTGTAGATCTTTGATTCGCTTTCAGCTTTGTTCCTCATCACTTTTACCTTTTAAAGAATTGTAGAGGTAAGATTTCGTAGGGGCATAATGAATCTCCCAATGAACGTATTGAGATCCCATGACCGCTTTCTCTTCCTGGATTGAAAGTTGGCAGGACGTCCAATAAAAGCTCATGTTATGGGGGTCTACAAGGTACACTCTTTGACGTTCTAAGTAAATTTAGTTGGAAGAATAATCTCAATTTGAAGGTGTTAGCTAACTGAGTTGGTAAAGTCTGAATGTTGATTAAGTTTGGGTTTAAAATCCAACTTCAATTACTAGTTGTGATCACTTTTAGAACTTTATCCTTCATAGAGTTTCTCGCCAATAACGACTTCGATTCTTGGTGGTCGAATAATTTAAGAGAGATTTTAGAGAGAGAAAGTAGTTCGAGAGAGAAAGTAGTTTTTTATTGGAGAAATAGAGAACGTGTTGGAGAGAGAAAGAGGGTTGGTGTGGTAGTTTAATTTACACTCTCCCCACCCTCTTAGTAAAAAAGAAGAAAAATATTGGAATGGTGATTTTGGGTTAAAAGCCTATTTAATTTGTCCACCCCCTAATATTTTAGAGAACCCCTTTAAGAGCACCTTAACTAAAATATAGGAAAACCACTTTCCATTTTTGTGGTGTATCAAATATTCGCTCCTTCCTGTACAACAAAACATTTTACCGCTTTTATCTTTAACCCATGTGTATCAAACTTTGATGCATCTAATTTACGCCCAAAATATATTTCAATTTATATCATCACTAACCTAAACAAGAGAAATTGGTTTGAAAAGGATGGAGCTAGAGTTTCAGTCAAGAGACAAACTTATTACTCACAACTCAAAACCTAGAAAAGTTTGATTAATTTTGATTTTAAATTTTTTTTTTATTACCGATCTTCTCTTTCGATTTACAAGTCCTCAAAATCTTTCAAGCTAGGGCAGAGCACAGAGAGAACATTTGAAGTTAGTGTGTGAGAGAACCGGTCGCCATTAATGGTGGTAGTAGATTTAAAGAAAGAAGGTCAAGTTTTATTTTATTTTATTTTTTTATCAGAAGATAGATTTGATTTTGGGTCGATTTTATTTTTAGGGATTTGGGTGTATATAGAAAACCCATTGGAAAGATTTCCAACAAATTCTAGGTGGGAGGTGGGCCTCAAAGTGAGAGATTTGTTGAAAAACTTGTTTCCCTAGGAAATATGTTTCTAGGGATTCCTTGCAGCTGAACAGACTAGGAAAACTAGAATCCTACCTCTGAAATCCTCCATCCAAATAGACCATAGGAATCAGATGAATTGCATCCAAACCATAGTAACTGTAATTGTGGTATAAGGATGACGCCCTCACTCTGAACCACGCTCTAACCTAGGGGCATTTTTTAATCAGTCGCTCCGACGGTCCTTTTCCTGCGCGCTTTTGTTTCTACTCCCACTCCACGCTCTAGTTACTTAAGTCCAAATAAAGGAAGAAAATGTTTTAGAATTCAGTTCTCCGAAAATAGAACCTTTTTCATTTCCCCTCAAATACCCCATTTTAATTACATTTGAAGGAGAGTGCAATTGAAATGAATTTTAGGAAATGCTTTATTAATTTTTGAAATGACAAAACTACCCTATAAAACAACAAATGTAAAAATAAAAAATACATCAATATCCCCGTTGCCACCACTACCACTGCCACCCTATAACCACCACAGTTACTGCCACCTCACCACCACTACCATCATTGTTGCCACTTCACCACTGACACATCATCAATCACAACCACCACCACTAAACCATTGCCGCCTCACCACTATTGTATAAACCGAATAAACTTTCAAAAAAAATTGGAAGGTATAGTAGTTCATGCAAAATTGTTTTCCAATTCCTATACTTAACCAAACAATATTTCAATTAGTGAGGAACATCTTTGAGATTTTGGAGACCTTGTGCGAAATCTAAAAATAGGGCCTTTTCTTATGGGGCATTACTACAGGGACACCAGATTTTGACATCAAAGATTATCTGTTTACGAAACCAATCATAACAGTTGTTGAAAAACATTAATTTTATTTCAGCCCCTCATACCACTTTTAAAAAGCAGATGTATATTGGTTGATGTGGGAAAGTACCTCCCAAAATTGTAAAACCTTAAGTATCTTCAAAAATGTCCAGCACATTTAAGACCTTTAGTTTGGTACTCCAAATTCAAACCACTGATTAAATTTACGAACAAAAATAAATAAAAACCCACAAAAGAGCCCCTAAAAAAATTCCCGAATTAATACATGTGTTTTTATATTTCTTTTCTTATCTAATCAAACAAAATTCTAAAACTAAATCAAATATCCATATGATTACATAAATAATGAATTGTTCAACAACTCTTTTGATTTTCTAGAGATTGAATTTGAAATAAAAATAATAAATACTATTTACGTCAAGCCTTCTCAAAACCCTAAAAAAACTCCATTGTTGAAGATCAAACCAATTCAAGAGGAAGAAGGGTGTGAGTGATTCGATTTGGTTACCCAATGAAATCAAAAGAGGAAGAAGAAAGTGGATGTTAAGAAATTAAGATCAAACTACAAACCAGTTTGAAGAGGAAGAACGAAGAAGTTGAAAAGATTAAAAAAAAGGGTTTTGACCCTTTCATCGTCTGGTTTGTTCCTAGTTTTTAAAACCCCTTATTGTCTTAAACAATTTTTAAAAGGCCCTTCAATTTTTTTTTTATTCCCTGCACTAACTATATAATACATATGGGCCTTGTGCGATCGCACTAGCCTAAAACCGGGCCTGAACAACTAGAATCAGATGGTTTTTAGGAATTGCATAAATGACAATTCCCATAATTCAATTCCAAGAATTCAATTGGAGAGAATTGAATTGTTAAACTTAAAACGAACGGGCCTTAAGAGAACCACATCTACATGCATCCCTACTCTCTGGCCCAGCCTTCAGTGGCCAAGTTGAACCATGGCATAGCTGTAAGCAGTAAGTTGGTCTAGTAGTCCCTAGCAGGGTTGTATCTGAGCATATGCGGCATAAGCAACTAATAGAGCCCCTAAATTTTGAAGGGCCCAAAAATTGTACGCTATTATATATATATATGAACATATACTAGCATAAGTTAGTTTATTACTATACTCCTAACTGTATGAGAATAATTCCCATTTCTATTTCCTTGATATATATAGAATAAAAATTTCTAATTATGATAATAGTTTAGTAGTAAATAGGAAACTCAATTTACTATGTCTTATAATTTAGAATTTCGGGGTCCCATTTTACGATTTCGCTTCGGGTCCTTAAAAACTCAGATCTGGCTCTCGTCCCTAGTCCACCCTTCATCTTCTATAGCCAAGAGCCAAGTTGAAGCATTCAATGGTTTTTCAATGTACCACTTTTCTTTTTCAAAGTTGAGATTGTTCATTTGAAGCCAATGCTATGCTGCCCTAGGGAGGAATTTCTTCTAGCTATTGATCCAAACAAAAGAGATTATTGTAACCAAAAAGGTGTACGTGTTGCCATGGGACAACATTACTTGCTTGAATATACTTATGCCCAGAATATTTATCTTGATATTTTTTAGTTCGTTTCAATTTTATTCTAAGCTTTAAATTTTTACAAGTATTGAAAACCCATGCTTAAGCACGGGCAGTGCTATGTAAAACTAACTAACTATTAAAAAAATTTAACTATATACAAAGGATCTTAGCCGTTAATTTTAATTATCCGATGGTTTAAATTATGCATGTTTAAACTTTACACTTCTTGTTTTTATTTATCTTCTACAATGGCCTATGCTTATCATAAAATAAGTATTTATAATATCTTAGAATTGAAAAAAAAATACTCATATAAAATTTAAAATTAATAATCAATGCAAATACTGTTACTGCTTACTACTAATTTTTAATCGTATAAACCTTTTTAAAAAGATAAATTAGCATTTTTTAAACGTATCTTATAAATGAAAAAAAATTAAATTGGTTATCATTACAAATATTGTTATTAACAAATTTTAATATTAATGTTAATAGTAAATGATAATTTTCTATTTTATAAACTTTAAAAAAAAAAANATTAGATGCTAGTAGTAATCTCGTGGTTTAGAGAACAAAATTAATTAAAAAGAGATGATTGAGAGAGAGAGAGAGAGAGAGAGAGAGAGATTTGAGAGGGTATTTAATTTGCCTCCTTTTGTTTTATATAGTATTTTACATACGCTGTTTGAATCCAATTCGTAGTTAAAGTTCCAACAATCGAATAACACCTTCTTCCAATTTGTACTCCAATATCAACCTAATAAGATTCTCCATCCTCATGTCTATGCAATTCATGTGAAGAACATAACTCTAGGAAACAATGTTAACCAATGAGTATGAATAATAACCTTTGAATAGTTCATATCGGGGGTATATATTCAGAAGATAAATGACACAACGAAACAGTTGATAAAGGTTCAAACGTTTAAACTTTCTCTATCATCAATGAATTATTTCACTGCCGTGCACAAAAAACTTTTCGTGAAACTGGACGTCTTTATGTAAGGAAGCTGTTGGTTAGAAACGTAAAACGGATAAGTAAAGGGAAATACCCGCTTATTAGAGTAGCAAAAGAAATAAAGAGAGAAGGTACGAAACGGTAGGTGTTGGGGCTTGATTTTAGGGATAATGGGTGATGAGATTGCGACGTGGCATGGTGTCTCAATAGTTAGTTCTGTTCAAACCACTTTTACTAACAAAAGAGAGGATGGGTGGCTTAATAGAATTTCAAAAAACTTTGAGAGTTTCTATCAGATTGCCACGTGGCGTGTTTGATTTCAATTATAATATAATAAAATTTTTTTATTTAATTATGACAACGGATAAAGATGCTTGGAACCGACCCCTGCAAGTTCACTTTAGGACCGGTTATAACCCAAATGCCTATATTACAAACTCAATCTGCGGAGAGCACGACTTGGATGGTGACAGGTTGCACTGCACCCAAGCCCAAGGTGAAGCCGTCCCCATCAACTTGGACAGGTCAGATGAGGTTTTGGGTCAGCTGGAGACCAGCTTCCAAACTATTGGAAAAATTAAACTTTTTTTTTTTACATGTTAGGCTTATAGAGTGCGTTTGGGACCCAAAGAAAGAAGCGTAGGAACCAAAACACGATGAGCCTAATGGAAAATGCTATAGGCACCTTCAATTTGTACCTTAAAATCACCCACTAAATGCTCATGTACCTTTTCTGAAAAAAAAAGACAAAATTTTTTTCGTCTTTTTTGTTGAACACCCATTTTCCCCTTCAACCTGGACCATATCCTAAAAAAATCCTTTTCACTCTAAACCCATTTCACTCAAAATATTAAAAATACTAAAGGAAGAGAGGAGGGAGAGAACTCAACGCTACTTGCACTTCACTAGTGCCGATCTCCATCCGTCGTCGTTGCCGTTAAAATCACCGCTGGTAGCCCTTTTCTTTCTCTCTCTAAATAGTATCCTTAGGGTTTGTTTTTATTTTTGTTTATTGTTAGGTTTTGATTTCATGATTTTTCATACTTAAGTGTCATCTAATCTAAGGCTTGCTTTCATTTTCATGGTTTAAGTATTTTTTATTTTCATGGTTTGCTTTCTTTAGGGTTTGATGTCATCAAGGTTTGGTTTCATTTTCATGGTTAAGTGATTAGGCCTTTTATTTTTTTTCTCTTTTCTTTTTAAATGTATCATCATGTTAATACGAACTGATTTTGGATTATACCAATGAATGTGAACTTATTTAGAGTGATGAAAATATTTTTTAAATGGTGGAAAATGTTCATGTTTATGGAACTTATGATAAAATGCTTAAGTGATTAGGACTTTTTTCCTCTTTTTCTTTTTAAATCTATCATCATGTCAATGTGATCTTATTTTGAGTGATGAAAAGATGAAAAATGTTGTACCCCATGTTTTTTAAATGGGAAAAATGTTAATGTTTATGGAAAGTATAATAAAATGCTTCAATGGTAGAAATTGTTAATGTTTATGGAATACATTGAGATGGAGCTATTGATTCCTTTTAATTCCTTTGTGTTATGTGATTAAAATGCCACCAAATGCTTGTGATTGCCATAGAGTACAATGTAGGTGGAGCTATTGAATCATTTTAATTTAATTATTTTATATGATTAAAATGCCACCAAATGCTTGTGATTGCCATGGAGTGGAATGTAGGTGGTGTGTATGATAAAATGCTTCAACAGGTCTAAATGTTAAAGTTGATGTTAGGGGTGGATAGTGTAATCTCTTATTTTAGATTTGTTTCAAGTTTCAAGTTATTTGGGTTGCTTCGATGTTTTGATTTATTGTCAAAGTTATTGTGAAATTCATTATGAAATGCATGGTGTAGGAGAGCAAAAAGTGATTTTATTTCTCTAGTTTCATGTGATAGAAGTGAAATCTCATTAAATGAAGTGATTTTAGGCATACTTATCCTTGTTTTAGTATAGTTTAGACTTTTGAAGCATTGAGAAATTGCCCTTTATGTATTCATATAATTTTGTTATGTTCTTGGATCGGCAAGGCTTTTAACCTCTTTGGATTTTCATAAAAAGGATGATTCCTGATTTGCTAAGAAAATCAGGTTTCTATAGTGTGATATTAGATTTCCGTCCTTCGAAGAGACCATGGGATATCTTGATTGTGCCTAGTATACCTCAACAACACAATGGGTAAAGAGAACTCGTATTAATGTATTATAGTAGTTCTAATGTTCATTTCAACCCTCAGATCCTAATGGGTGTCCATGTTCTTTGCACAGGGATGATTGCGGGATTTTTACTCTCAAATTCATTGAGTACCTTAGTGCGAGACTTCCTTTGCCACAATGGACTGCGGATGATATTCAATTTTTTCGCTGGAAGATGACAATAGAATTATATAGGGAAAATACTTTCTTAGAAGGTAGAAGACAATAGATGGGGAAAGGCAAAGAGAAGTGTAATTATGTGGAGGTTTGAACAAATACTCATGTAAAGCATGTTTATCAGGTTAGTCTTCATTATCATCGATGTAAAGCATGTTTATCAGGTGCACTCATGTATAACACTACTAAACAATAAAGGAGGTTTGAACAAATACTGGCCATATGTTCAAAAATTGCTAATGAAAATGGTTAGAATTACATTAGACCCCTGTTAGACCAACTTTAGTCTCTCATTAGACTAACATTAGACCCTCATTAGACCAACATTAGACTAATATTATGAAGCATATAATGGGTTAGATTCATTCAAAATAGGTTTGAAAAGCTTTTTCAAAACATTTTATAAAGATTTAGCACTTTAGCAAAAGCAACTTGATGTAAACATATAAGTTTGTCTAAACACTAGTCTAATTTTGGTCTAATTGTGGTTTAATTAGTCTAATTTTGGTCTAATATGCCTACTGGCAGCCTGGTTCATAAGGACCGGCTGGCCGGTTGAGAAGTCAGGATACCAAGTTTCCTGTTATGCCTACCGGTAGCCCGGTTCCTCAGGACTGGCTGACCAATTGAGAAGTCAGAAGACCAAGTGTCTTGTTCTTCCTACCAGCAGCCCGACTCCTCAAGACCGGCAGGCCGGTAGAGAAGTCAGGAGAGTTTTTTGATATACTTTGCTGAATCTTTAAAGCTACCTCTCTCCCCCTCTCTCTCTCTAGTAGTATTTTTTAAACTATGATCACCTTTCTTTCTCTATCTCTCTTTCTATATATTTTGAACATGAAATATATAGCAAATATTTACCACCAATACCTCATCAACTTGTCAATGTTGTGACTGAAAATCAATTAATACCCATTTAAAAATAATTTTATAGTTGACCAGCGAAACCATTGGAATACCATAATTTGCACTCTCTCTTAAATAAGTAAGGGATATTCATTAGAATACCAAAATACTTCTATACTTCATCAACTTGTGAATCTCATATAAAATAATATGCACTTGTTTGCATGTTGTTTATGAGAATACAGTTGGGGAAATAAAACCATGAACAGTCAAAATAAATATGATAATATAGTTTTTCCAATAGACAATTCAAGGCAAGATGTCAAGTCCTGTCCAAAAGTTAAGAAAGTCTAAAGCCAACACGAAAAAAGTTTTGAACAGATCAAAATATAAGACATGAAGCAAATACAATATCAACCAACAACCTCCTCGTCATTATCAGGTTCGCGCAACGCAAAATCAGAATATGTCCGATGTAGGTAGCTCAATACAACATCCTGTCTTCGTGCCTGGCGACGTGTGAGCCGAGCAAGCTGACAAACCTCGTCCCGATGAGCAGCGAACTCAACTCGATAATCTTGAAAACCTGTAATAAGTATCCCCATAGACAACAGAATAGAAAGAATGGAGGCAGATAAACTAGCCGTGTCTAAAGCTGGAGGAACATCTCAACTTGGCCGAAGAACTTCTAAAGCCTTTGCTGTCTCAAAACTTTTGAAAATGGGATAGGCAGGACAAGAGTCATAATCAATAGTTCGTTCCACATTAATTGGTCTCTGTGAGAAGTGAGACTGAATTTTTTTTTCACTAGCCTTGTTCCGAAAGGCAGAAGAAGTGCGAGAAGTTTCGACTCTAGGCCTTTTATCCTTCCGAGGTGCCATGACTATAGGAGATTGTGAGCAAGAGACAAGAAGAAATAAGAAAACCCACCCAAAACACAAATGAAATCAAAATTAGCAAACAAATCCATAAGATAATACTAAAATAGTAACAAGATTGTGAAACAAATAGAGCGAAAAGAACATGAGATCATCCAAGGTAAAATAAAGGAACAAAACATAAAATTTGCAATTAAAAAAATGGCATATATTTGATCAGAAGACAAAAGGAACAGAAATCTTGTAAATGGACTGTCAATTTTCTGTTCTTTCTCACAAAACTATGTCATGATAGTCGTCGAAGTTGGAATTTTTGACTTGTATCTGGAGTGTCAATTTACTTATGCTCATGTCTTGAAAAAAATTTATTTATCTAATCCAAATAATAGTCGTTATTAGGTTTTCAGTTTTTTTTCCTAGGGTATAATTATAACTTTTACTCTAGAAGGAGATGTTATCCACAATTTTTCTTCTTCAATCTGTGTGAAGAGGACCTGTGTTAGGGTTCATGGGGATTTTGATGATTTTTTTATCATTTTTTCTCAAATGAAACAATTGTGTGAAGAGGACCGGACCTAATTTTGGATTTTGATATTGCGCATATACTTGGATTGTGATATTGCTCTAAACTGTGATCTTACAAAAAAAATAATAAATAATAATAAAGGGTTAGAAAGGGTGAATAAATCATACCGCGATTTGAGGAAGAACGATGAGTAAGGGCTCCAAGAAACCCTAGAAGATGATACTCCTTGCTTCTAAGAAGAAAAACAACAAAGCTCCCAAATGATTGACATATCGATAACTCAAAGCAGAAACCCCCTAGGTTTCAGGGTGCAACAATGGAGGAAAGAGGTTAGATAAGAGAAGAAACCGAAACCAGGGGTTTGGGGAAGAAGAAAGCAGAGAAATTAGAAAAGAGAAAAAAATCCGTTTTAATGCCCAAAACACGGGTGCTATTTAGAGAGAGAAAAAAAGGGCTACCGGTGGTGATTTTAATGGCGACAACGACGGATGGAGATCGGCACAGGTGAGGTGCAAGTAGCGTTGAGTTCTCTCCCTCCTCGCTTCCTTCGGTTTCTGTAGGTGTTTTGAATGGAATGTAGTATTTTTAATATTTTGGGTGAAATGGGTTTAGAGAGAAATGGGTTTTTTTAGGATATGGTCCGGGTTGCAGGGGAAAATAGGTGTTCAACAAAGAAGACAAAAAATAATATTTTTTGTCTACTTTTTCAGAAAAAGTACAGGAGCATTTAACGAGGTGATTTTAAGGTGCAAATTGAAGGTGCGTGTAGTATTTCTCTAGCCTAATAGCCTAATAGCAGAGATAATACAAGTTCAAAAGTGAGGTTATTTTGGGTAAAAAATGAGATAGTGCTAGTTTGAGCATTTTTTCAAGGGTCCTGTTAACGTGTGCCCTTAGGGCACACGATAAGGTTATATTTTAAGGAGTAGATTTGCAAGTTAGAGATCTTGAAATCAGTTGATTTTTTGTAGATATAATATTACTATTATTTTTAAGATGTCCACAAAAAATCAGCTCAATTAGAGATATCTAACCCTCTAAACAAATCACTTTAAATGTCAGCCATTCATTCACACTATTAAAGCTTAAATTAAGTGATCGTGGTGTTAGAGGGTGCTAGAGATCTCGGATTGAGCTGATTTTTTTAGATATGGTTCAAATAGTATAAATACCATACATATAAAAAAATCAGCTCATTTGGACAAATTTAAAGAACTAAACAAAACATAAAACCTTAATGCTTATCATGTGCCCTAAGGGCACATGTTAACAAAATCCTTTTTTCAAAAGAGAAGAGAATAACCCTAGGTCCCATGACCCCAAAGTTACCCGATGTAAGGTCCACATAAAGATAATTTGAAGGTTGATTTTCAGTAAGGATGCTCTCTTTACTATGTAATAATCCTCACCGAAAATGAGGTCATTCTAAAACTTATAACTTTATCATCCAATAATTAAAAATGAATAGTATAAAAGACATAAAAATTTTATTTATTTTTATAGGCTAATTTGAGAGGGGTTAGAGGTTTTTGAACGAGATAAGGGTGAGCATTTATAACTCGTTACCCCTTCAACCTTGTTAGGGTTGACCCTGACTTGTTTTCTTATTTTATATAGAAAAATTTCAGATTAGTCAGGGTTAGTGTTTTATAATCTTGACACGTCAACCTGCTAACCCACCTAAGGTTAACTCTAACCCGACCCGTTGCCAGGTTTAATTCAATCCCTTTTCTAGAAGGAAAGAATCAAGAGATAAATAAAAAAGGGTTGATATTAGGGAAGCTGTTTCTGTTAGAGGGGAAGCTAAAAATGGGCTTTAAACCCAATGCCCATTTGTTGTTTTAGTTAAAGGGAGAGTTCTTCAAAGTTCAAACCCTTCAAATTCTACCACCATCACCATCACCATCACCATCACAATCACCATCACCATAACCATCTCCATCTCCATTCTCCACCACCAGCACTTCAACCACTGCCTCCACCTCAACCAAGATACACTCCATTCTATCACCATCATCTTCCTCACCGTCATCACCACCGTGCCTATTCCACTGCCACCACCACCACCACCACAGAGAAAGATAGAGAGATAGAAATGGAAGTGGAGTGGGATGGTGGTGATGATGGTGGTGGTGGTGGTGGTGGTGAAGGTGGGGAATGATGGTGTTGGTGGTACGATGGGGTGTATTTTGGTGGAGGCGATGGTTGAGGTGTTGTTGGTTCATGAAAGAGTTAGGAGTGAGCATTTATAACCCATTACCCCTTTAACCTTATTAGGGTTAGGGTCGACCCTGACTCGTTTCCTTGTTTTATATAGAAAAAGTCAAACTGGTCAAGGTTAAAGTTTGATAATCTTGACATGCCAGCCCGCTAATCCGCCTAAGGTCAACCCTAACCCTACCCGTTGCGAGGTTTGATTTAATCCCTTATTCATAAGAAGAGAATCAAGAGATAAATAAAAGGGGTTAAAATTAAGGATGTTGTTTCTGTTAGAGGGGAATCTAAAAATGGGCTTTAAACCCAAAGCCCATTTGTTAGTTTTGGTTAAAGAGATAGTTCTTCAAAAATCAAACTGTAACGCCCCAATTCGAAACTCACAATCTCTAAGAAATTGAGTCGCATCTCGAGGCTTTAGGCTAATTATACAAGGTGACTAATTAGTACTAAACAAACATAAACAAGGTTTACAAACCTAATCAAAGTTAAACTAATGCAGCTATCCATATCACTAATCACCTCAAATTATGACTAGGACGAACGAAAAATTCGCCAGAGTCTCCCCTGTAATTTCAGGGTTCTCAACCTGTAATAAACCTGTAAAAGGGATGATTTATCTACAAATAATATTCTAAATCATTCCATTCATCCACGATAATCATATCATCTCATCAATACTAGTCTACCTTACTTCGTCAAAATAATAATACCTAGTCATCCACTAGGCTGGATTCAAACCACAATTCTAAAACGATGCCTCGCATAATAATATACATAGATAACCTGAGTCAAGTGATATAATATACATAAATGTGTTTGTCTTATATACAAATCTTAAGAAAATATATACAAAACAAGTAAGATAACAAGCACCTCAAAAAGGCTAAATACAACACCTCAAGTGTAAGA
>MVGT01000444.1:71200-90454 GCA_002174775.1 Macleaya cordata | reverse complement strand
TTTTGGTGAGTTTTCTTTGTATAACTTGTATTTAGTGATAGAAAAAAAATATATATAGTTGATGTTCAAGGTAAACAAGTTGGTGGTGAAACCTATATTTTTGGGGATTCATAAGAAAATGCTAAATCATGATTTTCCTTTTTGATTCATGAGAAGCAATGAGCTGATTTCTCTTTAGTTCATACTAAAATGTGGTATGATTTGCTCGTGAACAAAGAAATATTCCATGGTTTTGGCGGGTAATGGTTTCCTAAAACTTGGGTAAAGTTCGGGGATCGTTTTAGGTATTCGTGGGACCATTAATGATAGTTGAAGTTGAAGGTTTTTCCTTGCTTAGTTTTAATGAGATTTTTTTTAAGCTTATGGTTGCAATGAACACAAGGTGTTGGAGGAAAAAAAAAAAAAGAAATGGTTCATGCTTGAATGGAAATTTCACCTTGTTTGGAGAATTTGATGATTTCAATGAAACCTTGAGGTTGAGTCTAGAAATTTGATGAGGGTGGAGTGTGAAAACTTTGGAGTTTCATATGTAATGTAGCTTGATGATAGTAGACAATGAATCTAAGTTATTTGAGATGGAGCTATCCGGTTGAGGGCTATAGAGATCGGTCTTAAGCCGAAGATGGAAATTATGGGATAGGTTGCCTTTTTATGCTATCTTGAGGAATCCTATTTCATTAGTAGAGCAACGATGAAGTTCGCCTTATTTGAGGCTTTAAGTGAAGATCCCACCTTGTCTTCGATGGATATGGGTTGTTTAGAGACGTTGAAGCAGGAATAGTACTAACCTTACTAACTGTTGAAGCTTAGAGTAGTACTCTAAGTCGTTGATGTTTTCTTGATTTTAAATTCTTATTGTTCCTCTTTTTTCCATTTGATTTTTGGTTCTAAGTACTAGAACCTAATTCTCTCTTTTGTTTCTTTGTCCAGCTGGTGAGCTGGGTGCGGCTGACTCTCTGGGTGAGGAGGATCAGTTCCTGTACCGCTAGAGGTAGGTGGTCAATTCATCTTAATAGCACCCAACCTTTTAAATGCATGTTTCGAAATGTTATATATGTACTTTCGTATGCAAAGCATGGCATGAAATCTATGGATAACAATAAACTGATGTTATGAAGAAAACATTGAGAAACTAGTTTTAATATGGAAATATGCATGTTTGATTTTATATCATGTTTATGAAATATTTCTCATGGATTATGAACTATTGCGACTCCAATCTTACTATCATGATTTATGCCAATGAAATGATGTTATGTTTGGAAAACCACGTTGATATATCGAAAATCTTGGAAGAGACGAGAATCCGTTTTATCGAGTGTTTTCTCGATGTGAACCCAACTTTGAAAATGTGACAAAAGAAATTTCTGTCCGTGATCGCCTAAAGACGGTAGGGGCATCTCACTACCGGGCTTGATAGGGTTCACGAAGACACGGAGAACCGTGTATGCCTTAGGTGGACTGGTGCCTATGTTACGTCCACTCGGATTTCCGCCCGAGTGATCTGTGAGTTGGCATGTCATAGTTCAATGGACCATGCCCAGCGATCTATGAGTTGGTATGTCATAGTTCCACGGACTTGGTGTGCGAGTTAGCTTGACTTCCTTCTTCTTCCTTTTCTTTTCTCCTTCTTCCTCTCTTCTTCTCTGCCGAAAAATGGCAGCAGCTGCCGCCGGCGTGACCAGCGGCAGCAGCTGCTGCTGTTTCAGTTCTTCTTCTCTCCCTCTCTCTCTCTCTCTCTCCCTCTCTCTCTCTCCCTTGCAGATCTCTCTCTCTCTCTCTCTTTCAGCTGTCTTCTCCCTCAGGATCTCCCCCTTCTCTCACAATTCTCTTCTCTCCCACGTTTTTCCCTCTCCCCCATTTCTCTATCTCTCTTTTTCTTTCTTATCTCTTTCTTTTATTCTCTCTCTTTTATTCTCTATTCTTATTCCTTTCTTTTCTCTTTTTTTTTGTTTTCTTATTGTTTAAAACACTACTAATATTATTATTACTACTACTAATATTGTTAGTAGACTTCCTTTTTTTTGTGTTATTAGTAGGGTTTCACATTTAGTCTACTCTACAAAAACAAGATATTACTCTATCCTAGGTAGGTTACAAGAATGTGGCATTACACGCTTCCAAGAGTTACCGCTACAAGGGGATCAAGTTATTTCCTCGATATAACACCCACTAAGTCTCTAATGAAATTGAAGCTTAGTCACCTCTAATAACAAAGCTAGGCACTACTCGAGCTACAGAGAAAAACCTAGGAATATTCTTAGAAGTTTCCTCTTTAATTCCTCAGCTACAGATACTCAGGCGATTGGCTAATCTAGCAAGTTAGAGCATGCTTGCAGTAACCTTTGTCTACTCATTTTCATCATTAAGCCTTCAACTCCTCTCCCAAGTTGGGCCAAACTCCAAGCCACATTGTCCAAATATGTATTTTTGTCCCTATACCTAACTACTAGTTTTCTGAAATCTAAATCATCACCATCTTAAAGGCATATGGTATGTGATCCCTAATCAATCCTTAAATTGTTATCGAAGCCCCGAATATTATACTCCATCAAGGATACCTTCATTCTCACCAAGTATGCCAAAACTTTACAAAACACACTAGAGTCGACCAAACCATCACATGTACACAGAGCTGTAAGCAAGGTTTAGACCTCGCTGTCACACTAGAAATCATTAAGAAATGTAAAAATCGATAAAATCATGAAATCAATAGAACAAAAGTCAAAAATATACTATAAACATAAGTCTTTTAGTATCTTGGTGTCTTTTACTTCATTTACATCTTCAAGCTCTTAAAACATTTTCCTACTCTTGGTGGCTTTTATCTTGTTATTTGATCTACTCAGAGCTAACAATGCTCTGATACCATCTGTAGCGCCCCGTAACCCAAAACACGGGACATTACCATCAGTCTACAACGAGACTCAACTCCGGCAGAGTCTCCCCTGTAAACTGGACCTTTTGTCACCTGATAAACACAGTGCATACAATAATATACACAGCGGAAGCAAAAGAACCTAAAAGTATGCACAAAATTTGCCACCCATTTTTTTCTCAACTGAAATCCCAACAATGTAGGACCAGGAGGGACCTGTCAAGAGAACACTGTCTCAATTTATACCATCTTCTAAGTCAGCTGCAGTATAACTATGACATTCATTCTTCCACTCAACATGGATATATTTGTGATATAATATATAGTTATGTTTGTTGTTTCCTGTCAAAATATATATAGTGAGAAAAAGATAAAGTAAAAGTCGCATTTATATAAACAAAACTAACGTAAAGCTCACAACCCGAGCCATAAAACATAAGTCTCAAAGTAAAAGAAATATAGGTAGAAAATCATCCACAGTGACTGAAGAGAGGGATACCTACATCCACCACAAAATAAGGAATCCTTCGCCCAGTAAACCACGTCACAGCGCCACTAAGGATCCTAACTCGATCCTAATACCATCACATGCAACGTTTAATCCGATAAACAATTCAGAAATATTTATAAAGCAATGCATAACATATAGTTGATTAAAACATCAAAGAAAACCGGCATATACATATACAAACAATAGTACTGTACTTCTGCTAGCATAGCCAAGGAACACGACCGGGTTACCCCAGTCAGAATTACTTCAAGATCAGATACCAAGTGTGCATAATTTGACGACTGCAGACTAGACAAGGGCCCCCAACTAATCCAAAGAAGGTTCCCCGACAACCCTCCCTCGCGTCTAACACCCATCGGGCACGAATGCGAACCTCAGCTAAACTAGTTACTCAACACCACCAACAAACATGGTTTACTAGGAAATAATCGTGACTTCCCAGACTTCCCTAGATGCACCTGTCTTCCTGACGTCCCATACCGCCCTGAAGACAAAAACACCTAGCAAAGTCTCAGATGGTGTACCACATCCTGATAAAAATGATCCACCATCCTTGTAGAGAGTCCCTAGCCTTTCACAAGCTTACCTTAGTGATAATATATCGTAGTATATATATATAGGTTGTGTGTCTTTTAAGTTAAAGTTCGAAAACTATTTTGGGAAAACCCTTTTGAAAACCAAAGTCCTTTTTGTAGAAATCCCCTTTTTGAAAATTCATTTCTTTTGTAATCTACATACAACAAGTGTAACTGGTCCTAAGGGTGAGGAACCATGGCAAGCCAACTCACCCACCCTCGTAAGGGTGAGGATCCCTGGTAAGCCAACTCGCTCACCCGCGTAGGTCGCGGAACCATGGCAAGCCAACTCGCTTACCTACGTAGGTCGCGGAACTATAGCAAGACAACACACCCACCCTCGTAAGGATGAGGGAACCTTGTTAAGCTAACTCGCACACCAACTCCGTGGAATCCTGACATGCCAACGCACAGATTGCTGGGCATGACCCGTGGAACCATGACATGCTAACTCATAGATCACTCGGGTGGGAATCCGAGTGAAAGTAACACAGGCACCAGTCCACCTAAGGCATACACGGTTCTCCGTGTCTTCGTGAATCCTATCAAGCCCGGTAGTGAGATGCCACTACCTTCTTTAGGCGATCACGGACAGACATTCCTTTTTGTCACATTTTCCAAAGCTGGGTTTCACATCGAAAAAACACTCAAACAGACACTCGTCTCTTCCAAAGGTTTCAACATATCAAACATGGTATTCCAAACATAACCATTATTTCATCCACAGAAATCGTGATAGTAAGATTTGAAGTCACAAGTTCACAATCCATGAGATATATTCTGTAAAACATGATATATGATCAAACCTGCATTGTTCCCAAATTAAAATCAGTTTTCTCAATGCTTTCATCATATCATAAGTTCGTTGTTATTCATAAATCACATACCATGCAGTGTATACAAAGAAAGTACATACATATTGGTTTGAAACATGCATGTAAAATGGTTGGGTGCTATTAAGATGAATTGACCACCTACCTCAGAATGCTACTAGGCTGCTCACCGAAAGCCTAATCCCTTCCCAGTTTTCACCCAATGAGGTACAATTCCTCTGAAAGCAACGCCTACAATTAATATAGGAACTCTAAGACCAACCCTATATAAATGTGAACTTTTATTCAACAAATGAAGATACTAGAAGACAACGATCATCTCTACAACCTATAGCTTAAAACATCTACACAAAAGAGAATTAGCTATTTTATCTCAAATAGAAGCTTAAAAAATATTGAAAACATTTAGCAAGCTTCAAATACCAAAAAGTAATCCCATATTAAGAATTTGAAAATATGCACCAATTTTAGGAAAAATAATCACTACAAATCATAGGAAATTCTGAAAATGTTGAAACCAAAAGCAATAGAACTTCTATATCTATACTTCTCAGTAAGAAATCAACAGTAGAAAATAAATCGAGAAATGGGAAAAGTACCGATTAATGATACATTTTGCAGAAACAGCTAGTTTTCAGAAAATAATAGGTGAAGGTTTAAAAATCTACAATTAGCTTTCTACTTGTCCAAAATTTGTGAAATTTTTATTGAAGATAGCTTAAGATGTTATGAATCAGTACAAACAAGAGCACTTAATTTGGATCTAAAATAAAAAAGTTATGAAGGTTTTAGTGTTGCCTGCGCAGTTAAATCCGAGAATCTAATTTTGGAAAACAACTAAAACTCGATTAAGACATGAAAAATTCAGCGCAACTCATGCTAAATTCATCATAACAACAAGCTTCTCTACCGAAATCTCAATTTAACTAATTAACATTTAGATTCCATAATCCAAAATAGAACTTGAAGCAAAATCCTAGATTTTTGCTTCCAAGATGCAGTCCTATAACATGCAAATTCGTTTTCCTCAAAAACCCCCAATTTACATCATAAAAATCACAAGATTTAAAGATTAGGGTGCTGATTTCTCACCTTAACCTCAAAATATTAGCCCATCTCATCACCTCTTCCACCATTAAGCTCTTGTTCAACAAGATCTACAACAACAAGGCATTTGAAGCATACCCTAGGTTATTTAGAAATGAAATCAGCTGAAATCTAAAGGTTAAATGGGCTAGAAATCTTACCCAAAGAGTTTAGAGATTGAGGGAGAAGAATGGGGATGATTTCCCCTTCTTTTCCTTCCTTCTTCTCCTTCTTTCTTCTCCTTCTTCCTCCTCACGTTCTGCTGCAGCAGCTGCTGCATTTTTTTTTCCTCTCAGCAGCAGCTGCTGCTCGTATCTTCTTCTCTACGATCTCTCCTCCTCCCTAAATCTCTCCTCCTCTCAATGCACTCCCTCTCCCTCTCTCTCTATCGAGTCTTCCTCTCAATCTCTCTCACGCACTCTTTCTCTCTAACTCTCTCTCTCTCTCTCTCTCTCTCTGTTTAGCTCTTTCTTCTCTGTTTTCTCTTCTTTTCTTTTGTTTTTTTCTTTTTTGTTTTTTTGGATCGGCAAAGCTGATTGGAGAAGAGGACGGTGGGTTAAGACCCACGTAGGTCGCGGGTTGGGTCGCGGGTCAGGTTAACCCATGGCCCCCAAACCTACCTTAAAATAATTTATTTATTTTTAACTCAATCTCCAAATTGTTCTCCCTTTGTTTTTTTTATTTTTATTTTTAACTCACTTCTCAGCCTCAAATTATGTGTATGCTTTATGCATATCATCCCACATGTTCCGCCTTCGACACGTAGGTCACTGACTCTTTAGGTTGAGTCGCGGGACCGAATTCGCGGGGTTTCACGGTTTTAGTTTTACTATTCAACACAGATATAGTTATTTTACTCGTACACCTCACGAAAGAATCTTTTAATTAATTGTATGATATGATACCATTGTTGGTGAATTTTTAATTTTAATAAGTAATCAAATTTTAGAGTTTATTTCAATAATCTAATTTTTCAAATTCTAGCCATGGATTTGGCGGTTATGTAATTCATGAACTGAGTAGTCAGTTATATGCTAATGATTTAGTTTATTATCTTGACAAAATGAATGCATAAAGGAACATTCTAAATTTCAATTTTTAGACGTCTTCTTTACCATTGATTTCCAATAAAATTTTGTAGGAGTTAGAATTTTTAGATTGTGTTGATTTCTTGGTGAGGAAAACATCATGACTAAAAATTCACCTCTTAAAATTCTCCATGTGGGTTCTATAAAAGTGGGGTTTCAAATAGGATTTTTAATGCAAGGCATAGTAATCCTTCTCATATAATTTATCTTTTATTTTCATGTAGTTTTTACTTCTTATATTCATAGTCTTTTCCTAATCTTTTTCTTCTTCATTTTTTTTCCTTTATTTTTTTTATAACTTTTATTTTGTGGAATGGTTGAACTTGCCCATAAAAATCTGATTACAAGGAAAGAGTGCTCAAGAACTCATACCTACATCAAATCCTATACTCACTCATTGGGATTATATCATTCCTGAATGATGTCGTATTTTACATTCACGACAACCTACTCTATCGACAATGACTTATAAGAAAAGGGTGCCCAAGAGCTCATATACCTATGACCAATCCTATCTTCGTCAATAAACGGAGTTTGTTTTAACTTTGTTCCTAATTTAAAAAGGAATCTTTGTCCAGGGATTCGAAACTAAGTCTTTTTCCGCCAACTGTTTTTTCATTTTATGTTTCAATGCAAAGGAATATGAACTTTATTTTTCTTCCAACAACAAGTTTATATATCATGAGAGAGATTTGAGATGGGTGAGCCTAAGAGAGGAGATTGTAGACAGAAAGTGTTACAAATAAATAGGAAAACGAAGAAAAAAAGATTCGTTCATGAGTCAAATTATGTTTGAAAACAAAATATTAGATTTTACATGGCTTAGCTGCAATTGGTCAAATTCAAAAATGTTAGGGATCTTAGGTTTTTAAAAATTAAACTGGTAGCGGAATAAAATAAGTTTAAAACTTTTTCCTAGATCCCCATGTTTTTCTTAATCGTTGTTAGGAATTTAAGAAGGTTGGAAAGATTGTTACCTTTGAAGCATGGTTGATGAAGACACTATTTTAAAGTTCCCTTCTTCCTGCTTCAATCCACCAGAATAGATCTTCTTTATTGCTTCTTCTTCTTCCTTAAAATCAAACCTTAGTTTAGGTATCAATGGAGGCTTAGGTTTCTTGAACTAGAATAGATGTAACTAGGATTTATGGAGGAGGAGAGGGAGCCAACGATTTTTAGAGGGTAGTCTCACAAAATCTAGCTAATTAATTTAGTTTCCTAATTCTTTTATAACTCTTATGAAATTAGGAACTAAAATAATAATTACAAGTTGGTCCACCAAAGACTTGTAATTGAACACTCCAGGTTTAGTGGAATTATTATAAAACTCTTCCACTACTTAATTTGTAAAAAGTCCCTCTATAGTTTCTGATATTCGTAAAAACCCCTTGGCTTTGTAACATTTACAAGTCAGCACCATTGGGGTAATTTCTTGTTTACCCTTAACCATCAAATGCATTAATACAATATTTATTCTAATAATCTTTTAAACATTTTAGAAGATCACTGGCCAGTTTAGAATAATATTTCATACATTGACTTAAGTGAATATCTCTGAAGTGGAGTCCATGTTGAATATTATAATCCTACTATGTGATCACAGTCATCCATTTTGCTCAGAATATTAGATCACGTTTTCGTCGATTGACCTCATTGTTTGCAAAATAAAACAACTGTAATCTACATACAGGGTATATGCATATTCTCAGGATTAAGAACTTTTATCCAAAGTTGTGTAAAAATACTTTAAACATGCTGACATAAAATATGAAGTATTTTTCGACGATCCAGTTCAATGTATTCAAAATACATCAATATACAAGTCTAGAAGTCTCTACTTCTGTGATGGAGATACATCACATCACTTACGTGATCGACTTTAGTACATAATATTCTTCCCAATAACATGTAGTTATCTAGACTACGAACAAAAATGTTCACCAATGAATTATACCTCTCTCAATATACAACACTTATATATGAATAATTCATCGAAAATAATAATCTCACCATGCATGTTAAATACGATAAATTAAATAATTGATAAATCAAGTAACCATAGATGTCAAACAAATTGTTTTTAGGGCATAACCCTAACAATCTCCCACTTGCACTATAAACAATCAAATGTCTCCTTTAAGCCCATCTCACGGACGTGAGAATCAAAAACCTTCAATGACAAGGCTTTGGTGAATGGATCAGCCAAGTTATCCGCCGAAGCAATCTTGGTGACAACAATATCACCCCGATTGGTGATATCTCTGAAAAAATTGATTTCCTTTGAATGTGCTTATTGGCTTTGTGACCTCTAGGTTCTTTAGAGTTCGCAACTGCTCCACTATTGTCACAATAAAGAACAATGGGCGGAGCAGCTTTAGGAATAACTACCAGATCCCCTAGAAATTTCTTGAGCCATACTGCTTCCTTAGCTGCTTCGTTAACAGCTACATATTCAGCTTCCTTAGTAAAATCAGCAATAGATTTCTTTTTGATGCTCCTCCAGCTGATGGCTCCACCACCAAGCGTGAAAACATATCCTGAAGTCGACTTTCTCTCATCAACATCTACTGAAAGTTAGAATCTGCATAACCGGCTGGAACTAATTTTGTTCCTCCGTACACTAGCATAATTCTTAATCCTTTGCAAGTACTTTAGTATATGCTTTATGGCTGCCCAATGCATACGTCCTGGATTAGATTGGTACCGACTAACCATACCTACAACAAAATAAATATCTGGTCGGGTACACAGCATAGCATACATGAGGCTTCCCACAGCTGATGCATAGGGTATTTTTCCATGTCTTCCTTCTCTTCAGGAGTCTTTGGACATTGATCCTTCGAAAGAGAAATGCCATTTCTGTACGGCAAGAATCCCTTGACTGAATCTTGCATTGAGAATCTTTCCAGTATTTTATCTATATAAGTGATTTGAGATAAGCCTAACATTCTAAATTTCTGATTTCTCGGAAGTTTTATACCTAGAATGTAGCTGGCTTCTCCCAAATCCTTCATGCTTAAATGATTAGACAACCAAATTTTAATTGATGATAGTGCTTCTACATCATTCCTAATGAGTAGGATATCATCCACATGCAAGACTAAAAAAATCACCACATTACCATTCAACCTCTTGTACACACATAGTTCATCAGGATGTTGATCAAATCCAATGGATTTGATTCCCTGATCAAATCTGATGTTCCAACTTCGAGAAGCTTGCTTCAGTCCATATATTGACCTTCACAATTTGCATACCATATGCCCCTGGTTGTCTGCTACAAAACCATCTGGTTGGACAATATAAATGTCCTCTTCAAGATTGCCATTGAGAAAGGCTGTCTTGACATCCATTTGCTAAATCTCATAGTCATAATGAGCTGCAATGGAAAGAAGTATTCTAATGGATTTAAGCATGCCTACTGGCGAAATGGTTTCATCATAGCCGATTCCCTCTTTCTGAGTAAACCCTTTCGCTACTAGTCTTGCTTTTTAGGTTTCAACCTTTCCATCAGGTCCTCTCTTCTACTTATAAATCCACTTGCACCCAATGGGTTTAATATCGGGTGGTGGATTTACAAGTTTCCAGACTTGATTGGAATACATAGACTCCATCTCTGCTTTCATAGCATCCAACTATAATCTCGAATATGCGTCATTCATCGCTTCATCATAGTTAGAGGGCTCAGTATCCTGACTATCAGGGACTAATTCAAAAGACCCTCTACTAGTATGTATTTAGCATACTTAGCTGGCAGTCTTTTCGCTCTCTCACTACGCCAAAGCAATGGTGGTACAAGTGCAGCCGACAGTTCTGGTTGCTCAGGTTGTATAGGTGGATCAACTTGAACCGATGGTTCTGGTTGATCCATATTCACTTATTCTTGCAAAACTGTAGGATCATGCAGAACAGGTGGTATTTCTTCAACCTGAGGTAATGTTTGGTCCCGAACTACCTGCACATTTGTATGCCTAGTTCTAGATGATTCAGGGGCTTCAGTTGCGCCTCTGATCATTTGTCTAGACGAAGATGAAGTGGGATGACGAAATGGCAAAGACGCAGAATGACTATACACTGGTTTATTCACGGGATGTGAACTAGGTGTATGTCTTACGCCCACTATCGAAGCATCCGATAATTCCTCAAGCATAATCTTACTCTATAGTTTGTAGTTCAATATATATTCCTCCTTGCTAAAGACCGCATTTGTACTAACAAATACTTTCTGTTCTCTAGGATTATAAAATTGATAACCACGAGTTTCCTTTGGATACCCTATAAATAGGCTAACCTCTGACTTCGGTTCTAGCTTGCTAGACTTTCTTTTCAGCACGTGTGTCGGATACCCCTAGATGTGAAGATGTTGTAAACTAGGTTTACGCCCAGTCCACAACTCTCTAGGTGTCGTAGGAACTGCCTTACTAGGTGCTAAATTCAAAAGGTATGCTGCAGTTTCTAGGGCATATCCCCAAAAGGATAAGGGTAAGGAACTGTAACTCATTATGGACCTTACCATTTCTGATAGGGTCCTATTCCTTCTCTCTGCTACACCATTCTACTGGGGAGTGTCCGGTGCAGTCAATTGGGATATTATACCATATTCCACCAAGTATGCTCCAAAAAGATTTGAGAGATACTCACCTCCTCGATCAGATCGAATAGCTTTTACTCTTTTACCTGTTTGGTTTTAAACTTCAATCTTAAATTCTTTGAAATTTTCAAAGGATTCAGACTTATGTTGCAGCAAGTAGATGTAGCCATACCTTGAGTAGTCATCAATAAAGGTAATGAAGTACTCATAGCCACCTCTTGCCTGTATGTTCATGGGACCGCATACGTCTGTGTGAACTAATTCTAAAAAATCTTTGGCTCTAATGCCTTTCCCAGAGAAGGCTCTCTTGGTCATTTTACCTTCTAAACAGGATTCACAAAGAGACCATGGTTCAATTTTCAATGAGCTTAGAGACCCATCTTAAACCAATCTTTGGATCCTTTTCAGATTAATATGTCCAAGCCTTAGATACCACAAATATATTGAATTAGGTGAAGGTGATTTCCTTTTTAGAGAGGAACTTGATGTGTGTATTTCCTTATTGTAAACAGAGGGAATGATAGGAGAAATAAGATATAGACCATCCACCAACATGCTAGATATAATAACTAAACTACTTTTAATTATTAAAACTTTGGTGGAATCAAATTCTACTTTCAAACCATCTTTAATAAGACATGAAGTAGAAATTAAGTTCCGCTGAACATCTGGCACATAAAGACAATCCTTTAATACTAAAGTCTTATTCTCACTATCATAATAACTAGAAAGAAGTCGAATCTGTCCAACAGTAATGACAACAACTCTTGAATCCGTTCCTAAGCTCTGGCACACCTCCCCTTCATTTAGCTATCTTATTATCTGGAACCCCTGGAAGGTATTGCAGGCATGATTAGTGGCTCCAGAATCAATGCACTAGGAGTTTGGTGCATTAGTGGCATCATTTGCCTCAACAACTAATGATTCAAAATTACCTAAGGCGTTTTTCTTTGCTAGATAATCTTTGTAATTGCGCTTCTAATGCCCTGTTTTGCCACAATAGAAACACTTTCCTTTTGGCTTTGCATTTCCTTTATCCTTGTTTACCTTCAGAAGCTTAGCTGTTTGAGATATTTTCTTCCCCTTCTTCTTCTTAGACTTCTTGCCCTGAGGCTTACGTCCAGAAGAATTCTCAGCTATATTAACACTTCCAGCCTTATGTCCTTTCATGATTCCTTCCGCCACTGTCAATTGGTTCATCAACTCTGGAAGAGAAGATCACATCTTGTTCATATTATAAATCATTTTGCATTGATTAAAAGAGGGTGGAAGTGAAGCAAGAATGACATCCTCCGTGTAAGACCAGCTCTTCCTTCTGGGTTGTATCATACAATAATTAGAATGGTTGAATCTTATGCCATCATGAACCAGAAGTGTTGGAATGTGGTTCCTAGGGTTTCCAGTTCATTGAACAAGACCATTATAGTGAGCACGTGGTCATAAGCTGGTGTCCCCTCTGCCATTCTAGTGTCATATAGCTTCCTTGTCGCTTCCTGTTGGGCAGGACGACTGTGTTCAGCAAGCATCTCTCGTAGCTCTTGAATGATATCAGCAGCATAAGGAACACTTTCATACTGCTACTGGAGGACATTGGATAAAGAGGCCATGATATAGCATTTTGCCATATCTTTCGCATTTATCCACTTATGATATCGTTCTTATTCCTCTTGAGGAGTGTCAGACCAGGAAGTGTAGGGCATTCTTCATCAAGGATGAATTTGTAGTCTTGTGCAATGAGCAAAATGTCAAGGTTTCTTTTCCAATCCACATAGTTAGGTTCGGTCAACTGGTTTTCTTTCAGGATAATATGTAAGGGAGAGAATGCAGATATCTAAAATAACATGCATAAAATAAAACAAAAGTGAGATAAGTTAAAGCTTTTATTTATTATAATACCATCATATTATATTATAATATATATCAGAATCCTAATCAATTGTATATACCATTAGTTCTTGGGGTCATCTGAAAGTATACCTAGACTAGGTGGAATTCCGAATTCCATCGATTTAATTTTTCGGTCATCTCATGCCAAATTAAATCAATATCTGATTTATTTAGCCTCTGATGAAATGAGAGACACCCGTTCCCTGGAGAAGCATTGTCTTTCATTTCTTAGTTGAGTGTGATCCACAGTCTCGGTTTAAAATGCTAGATTAATAAGAACAGTTTCCTTGGGGAAATCTGTTCAAACTATCTAGTTTAAACTTTAGCCCTAAAAGCAATCCATGCTGATAACCGTTTAGTACGTGCTATTCCTTGGGGCATTACCTAAACTTATCCATAGATTGACTGTAGAAGGTTATGGGATTAAATCCATATTTATTAAATCCCTCTCCCACTCAATTTCTTATAAGAGGGATTTTTGTATATGCATGTATCTTATTTTACATACATCACATGCATCAAAAGATAATACACAAAACTAATTAATTAATAATTTAATAATGATTGATTTTGTGTCCCTTGATTTCAAAAACCAAGCATAAGTTAGTACTTAGAATAATAATAAGCATGTATTAAGCACCATCCCCTTTAAACCTCTTGAAAATTAGAAAAAATCACATTTTTAATAATTTCTAAGTCATCCCAAAATCTAAAATAGGTGTTTGGACCCACGTGGGACCCACTACCAACTAACAAAAAAAATTTTGAAAAAAAAAATTTCTTCAAAAAACACTAAAAATGGTCCTAGACCGGTTTGGTTCGGTTCAACTTGGTTTAGTCAGAACCGAACCAAACCATTTGAGTCAGCTGACTCAGGCGAGTCAGACAGTCTGACTCACTTGAGTCAGCTGACTTGTCTGACTGGTGGGTTGGGCCGACAGGTCGGGTTGGCAGGTTAGGCAGGTCGGGCTGGCGGGTTGGTTAACCCTACCGTCCTGGTCATGGGCCTATTAAGCATCAAGCCCACCAGGACGAACCCGGGCTTAGTCCTAACAGGACCCATTTCCTTTCCTTTTGTTTATTTTTTGAAACTTTAAAGATTTAAATGGGCTTGGTCAGACCAAACCCATTTAAATCTTTAAACAAACAACCCACTAACCCTTTTAACCTTTCATCCCACGGTCTCACTCAAGCCCAAATCATCTAACCTAAACCAAATCAATTTTAGCTTTCTAAAATATAACATATTTTAATCCTTTTTCAAAATTAGTAAGTAGATTTTCCAAAACAATATTTTAGCAACTCAAAATATTAGAAAATCAGTAACCAAAACTTATAGGAATAAGTTTTTGCTTTTAGAAACAATTAATTATTGAAAATGTCTCTATCAAAATAAGAAAAAAGGTTTTTATCAAAATAAGGAAAAGGTCTCTATCAAAATAAGAAACAGACCTATTTGGTTATCAACCCTTTTAACCAAGATAATGGGACTTAATTTGGTGCTTATTTCTAATTAAAAATAATATAAAATTAATTCTAAACTAACAATAATCAAAATTAAATTATTAACATAAAATATAGATCATGGATCAAAATCAATTGATATTTCTTTATTGGTTTCTTGGATTGAATCCAAAAACCAATATAGACTTATCAATTTTGGAGCCTTTGAGGTTTAGTTTATCAACATAAAATAAAACCCTAAAATTTTAGGGTTCCTAGAACCCAACGATCCATGCACCTCCATCTTCCTATCTTCTTCTCCTTTGATCTCCATCAAATAACCTATACCCTTGTGCATGGTGTACATAAAATCTAATATAATAAATTTAAACAAGCAGAGAAACCAAGAAACCAATTTTTCTTGCCCTTTTACATGCCTCCAAAATAAATAAATAGCTAGATTCAATTACACATCCACATAAATCAATATTAAAATTAATTAATTAATTGATCCATGATCCTACACAATAAAAGATCCTAACAACAGATTAAGCTATGCTCTGATACCACAGTTAGGGATCCTAGGTTTTTAAAAATTAAACTGGCAGCAGAATGAATTAAGTTTAAAACTTTTTCCTAGATCCCCATGTTTTTCTTAAAAGTTGTTAGGAATCTAAGAAGGTTGAAAAGATTGTTATCTTTGAAGCATGGTTGATGAAGACACTATTTTAAAGTTCTCTTCTTCCTGCTTCAATCCACCGGAACAGATCTTCTTTATTGCTTCTCCATCTTCCTTAAACTCAAGCCCTAGTTTAGGTATCAATGGAGGCTAGGGTTTCTTGAACTAGAATAGAAGTAACTAGGATTTATGGAGGAGGAGAGGGAGCCAACGATTTTTTGAGGGTGGTCTCCCAAAATTGCCCCCCTCTCTTATTATATAAGGGAGAGATCAATCCCAACCCCACTCTAACTCCTTGTTAGATCTAAACTAGGTCCCACAAAATCTAGTTAATTAATTTAGTTTCCTAATTCTTTTATAACTCTTATAAAATTAGGAACTAAAATAATAATTACAAGTTGGTCCACCAAAGACTTGTAATTGAACCCTCCAGATTTAGTGGAATTATTATAAAACCATTCCACTACTTAATTTGTAAACAGTCCCTCCACAGCTTCTGATATTCGTAAAAACCCCTTGGCTTTGTAACATTTACAAGTCAGCACCATTGGGGTAATTACTTATTTACCCTTAACCATCAAATGCATTAATACAATATTTATTGTAATAATCTTCTAAACATTTTAGAAGATCACTGGCTAGTTTAGAATAATATTCCATTCATTGACTTAATATCTCTGAAGTGGATTCTATGTTAAATATTATAATCCTACTATGAGATCACAGTCATCCATTTTGCTCAGAATATTGGATCACGTTTTCGTCGATTGACCTCACTGTTTGCAAGACAAAACAAATGTAACCTACATACAGGGTATATACATATTCTCAGGATTAAGAACTTTTATCCAAAGTAGTGTAAAAATACTTTAAACATGCTGACATAAAATATAAAGTATTTTTCGACGATCCGGTTCAATGTATTCAAAATACATCAATATACAAGTCTAGAAGTCTCTACTTCTGTGATGCAGATGCATCACATCACTTACGTGATTGACTTTAGTATATTATAGTCTTTCCAATAACGTGTAGTTATCTAGACTATGAACAAAAATATTCATCAATGAATTATACCTCTCTCCATATACAACACTTATATATGAATAATTCATCGAAAATAATAATCTCACCATGCATGTTAAATATGATAAATTAAATAATTGATAAATCAAGTAACCATAGATGTCAAACGAATTATTTTTAAGGCATAACCCCAACAAAAAATTCAACAACCGCTTGCCTTGTTACGGTATTGTCGTTGAGTGTGATCAAAATAATTTTACATATATTTGTATATATAGGTACGTGTTCAGGGGTTTCTCTTCATCATATGTTTGTGGCTTATACTACATAAGTTTTTCTACTATAGGATTATGGGTTGTGTCCTAATGAAATTAGTTATGGTTGATAGGTAGTACAAGTGGGTCCATAATTATATATGTGGGTTAATTACATTTTATTTTTATTTTTATTTTTTTGAGTAGGATTATTGTCCAGGTTACATTATGGCGTAGATATATTGCAATGAGTGTGTGAGAAGCGTAGAAAACGACCAAGAATATCGACACCAACGAGCACAAAAAAGGTGCCCCAATGGGTGCAGAGAAATCGTGATAAATGGTGCATCTATATTAATTACCAAATTATATGGGAGCTAGTTAATGACAAGAAAATGGTCGATAAGTTTTGATCTCAGAACCGTCTGCCAGAACCAAAGGTTTATGGAAGGGCTAAACAACCATTAATTTAAAAGCCAATATGTTGTAAGTTAATTAAGATTTGTGGGTAATGGTACATAGTTGGTCACAATTGTAAGTGTGTGTGCTTAATGGGTAGTTATTGTATGGAAGCCTGTTAAAAAGGAATAGATTCTAACGATCGAAAAAAAAGGTATTTAAACAATTTATCTAATTTCTGACACTTTGCAAACACACATCAATAGCATCAGAGCAATTAAATGAAATAGTGAGATTTAATAAGAGAAAAAAGGGTAGAGAGAAAGGAGATAAGAAATAGATTTGAGAAACACTTTAATAACTATTCTTTTCCAATAGTTAGAATATATGCCAGTTCATACAGCTCATATACAATAACTATCCGGTAACCTACACATATAATTGTGACCCTCTACCATTACCCACTAATCGTAATTTACCCACACATATAATTATGGACCCAGTACTACTACAAACTACCAAAACTAATTTGACTAAGAAAACCCATAACCTTATGCGTACATAACACATCAGCTTTTCTCATTCGAATAAGCAAAAAAGAGTTGAGGAAAACTTGTTAGTCGCTTATTGTTCTAAAAAGTATTTTAGGTAAAAAAAACTAATGGTTTTAAAAAACTACTAAGAAGGTAACTTTCCCTTGAAAAAGTGGTTGTGGTTATGGTTATGTAGATGTGTTAAATGAATTTTTCTTTTTTCCCAAGAAGGCAGGATCCTAATACTCTATTATTCTTCCTATCATATTATAGTTTCGTGAGATTAAACTACATCATCTATTTAATGATTAATCTACATGTTGACACCAATTTTTCATTGTACAAAGTTATGTATTACACACTTAAGATAGTTTTTCATTGTTCCACATCATAAACATCATCCTTGCTAAGATATATTCATGAGCATAAAAAAGTCAGTAATAACAATTTTGGTGAACATCGATATATAGGAAATACAAATAAAGCTAATTTAATTTATTAATTCTGCTAGAAAGGCGGAGAAAAAGCAAAGCTTCAACACCCCACCCCCTCCCTTCACCCTCATAAGACATAAAAAAACAAACAAATTCTCTTTATTAGCTCTACCCAATAATATAAGAAATGCAAAGCTTCAACAAAACTAACACCCACCCCACCCCTCCCAAACGCTCGCAGATACACAAAACATCGATTCAAATAACATTTAAGTAAACAAAAAGCCCTGTTGAACTCTTATTGAACACCTTTATCTCCAGTTCTGCCAACTTGATTAATATCTATAAAGGATGAAAGCATCGACGCTCTTTTTAATAGACCCTATGTTCGGTTAACCATTTTAATCTTCAGTTCTTCCATAGACACTCTTAATTGCTCAAGTTCATGAAATTCAAGATTTTCAATAGGTTTATTCCACGGAAATTGATCCTTATTAGCCATCTCCATTTGTGTAAATGACTCTCCATATTTCTTCTCAGCTTCAAACTGATTGACTAGCTCATTTATATGTCTATTGAGCTTGTGGGATCCCACTAACAAAAAAAAAAAAGAAAATTATTTACTTGCTAATGATAATAATGATATTACTAGTATTAATAATGTTTAGAATCTTAGTATTACTGATATTAGAGGTGTAACAAGAAGAAAGGGTTTATTTCAAATAATAGTAATAATAATTTAGTAGTAATAATAGAATTGTTTAAACAAAAAAAAAATCTGCAATGATATACTTATATTAGTAATGTTAGTAGAAACAAAAAAAAAAGAAATAAGAAAGAAAGAAGAAATAAGAGAGTAAGAGAGAAGACTTGAGAGAGAGATAGAGAAAGGAGGGGGAGATCGTATGAGAGTGAAGAGAGGAGCTGTGAGGGTGAGTTGAGAGAGAGAGCAGATCGTGCAAGGGAGAGAGAGAAGAAAAATCGTGCAAGAGAGAGAGAGAGAGAGAGAGAGAGAGAGAGAGAGAGAGAGAAGAGGG
>MVGT01000444.1:42000-68057 GCA_002174775.1 Macleaya cordata | reverse complement strand
TTGGGACGAGTTCCAGAATTTGTTCTTGGACAGGTATTTCTCTGTGGCAGTGAAGGAAAGGAAATATTATGAGTTCATGGGCCTCAGACAGGGAAATATGACTGTGGACCAGTATGTGGCGAGGTTCACTAACTTATCTTGTTTTGCCCCCACGATTTTTCAACAAGGAGGCAGACAAGATAAGGAAGTTTAGGGATGGACTGAATCCACAGCTGTATGTGAAACTCCTAGCCTTTAAATTCCACAGTTTCAATGAGGTTATCAGGAAGGTTCAGATGCTAGAGAGGGGGTGTGAAGTGCTTCAGAGAAGATAAGAGATGGCCACACAGAAACGGGGGGCCAATCAGTTCCAGCAACAAAACCAGTTTGGTGGGGATAAAAGGCAGAGGGTACAAGGCGAGTCATCCCAAGGATAGAGACAACAACCCCAGCAACAGAGGGCAGCACCCCAGGACAGAGCACCCTAACAACCCAATAGACCTCAAGGGAACCAAGGACTGCAATAGCCACAACCACAACAACAACAACCGAGAGATGATGGCAGGGTTCAATGTTGGGATTGTGGGGAAATAGGGCACGTGAAGTGAAATTGCCCTAGGGGCAATCGACAGCAGACAGGTGGAGTTACTCAGGGATGTATGTTTGCCATTTCACAGGACAATGCATGAGTTTCCGACGACGTGATTAAAGGTAGAATCTTATTATATAATGTATGGGTACATGTACTAATTGACTCTGGTTCTACTCTCTCAATCGTTGCCACTAGGTTGGTGAATACCCTAAACCTTCTAGTTTCTACCAGTGGGAGGTTTTTGGAACTAGCAACACCTATAGGAAAGTGCTCAGTGCCACATAAAGTTTGTAGAGACTGTGTGGTTCGAGTGGGTGAAGTAGAGTTGAACGTAAGCTTGACACTATTCGACATTAGAGACTTCGATATCATTTTGGGAATGGATTGGTTATCGGCACATCATGCACACATTGACTGTTATGCTAAAGTAGTGACCTTTAAAATCCCTGGACAACCTATTGTGAAGTTTAGAGGACAGAAGCATCGAATTCCTTTGAACAGTTTAGAGTTCGACCCAATTAATAGGAGTGAAGTCAAGATGTTCACCATGTTTGGGGAAGAGACACACGAGTTACCTGCACTCTGGACTATACCTATAGTCTCTGAGTTCGTGGATGTCTTCCCTGAGGACCTACCTGAGTTACCGCCTCATAGAGCAATAGAGTTTTCTATTGATGTCATGCCAGGTACATCGCCTATCTCTCTGGTGACTTACAGGATGGCCCCAGTAGAATTGAAGGAGTTGAAGATTCAACTTCAGGAATTGGAGAATCAGGGTTATATTAGGAAGAGTTCCTCACCCTGGGGAGCCCCTGTACTGTTTGTAAAGAAGAAGGACGGTACACTTCGCCTGTATATCGACTATCGGAAGTTAAATCAAGTGACCGTCAAAAACAAATATCCTCTCCCCAGAATTGACGACTTATTTGACCAACTGAAGGGTGCCCAGTACGGAGAGTGACATTCCTAAGACAGCCTTCAGGACGCGGTATGGGCTCTATGAATACCAGGTGATGCCTTTTGGGCTCACTAATGCCGCCGCCACTTTCATGGATTTGATGAATGGAGTGTTCAGGGAATTCTTGGATCATGTTTAGAAAACCATGTTTAATGTATTTGAAAACCTTTGGAAGAGATAAAAGTCTGTTTTATTGAGTGTTTTCTCGATGTGAGAACCTAACTTTGAAAATGTGACAAAAGGGATTTCTCCCGTGACCGCCTAGAGTCGGTAGTGGCGTCTCACTACTGGGCTTGATAGGGTTCACGATGACACGGGGAACCGTGTATGCCTTAGGAGGACTGGTGCTTGTGTTACTTCCACTCGGATTCCCGCCCGAGTGATCTGTGTGTGTTGGCTGCTAGGGATCCTCACCCTTACGAGGGTGGGTGAGTTGGTTTGCCAGGTCCCACAGACTTGGATGCGTGGGTTGGCCTGCCAGGGATCCTCACCCTTACGGGGGTGGGTGAGTTGGCTTGCCATGGTCTGGCACCCATGGGTGAGTGTGTTTGGCTTGCCAGGGATCCTCACCCTTACGGGGGTGGGTGAGTTGGCTCGCTATGGTCCCTCACCCTTAGTACCACTTACACTTGTTGTATGTAGATTTTCAAAAGAGAAGATATTTGAAAAAAGGGGATTTCTACAAAAGGACTTCGGTTTTCAAGAGGGTTCTTCCAAAATAGTTTTCGAACTTTAACTTAAAAGACACACAACCTATATAAAACTACTATATATTATCACTAAGGTGAACTTGTGAAAAGTTGAGGATTTTCTACAAGGATGGTGGACCATGCTTATCCGGACGTGGTACACCATCTGAGACTTTGCTAGGTGTTTCTGTCTTCAGGGCGGAATGGGACGTCAGGGAGACAGGTACATCTAGGGAAGTCTGGGAAGTCACGATTATTTCCTGGTAAACCATGTTTGTGGTGGTGTCGAGTAACTAGTTTAGCTGAGGTTCGCATGCCTGCCCGATGGGTGTTAGACGCGGGGGAAGGTTGTCGGGGAACCTTCTCTGGATTAGTTGGGGGCCCTTGTCTAGTCTGCAGTCGTCAATCGTTGTACTTGGTTCTGATTCTCGAGATAATTCTGACTGGGGTAACCCGGTCGTGTTCCTTGGCTACACTAGCAGAAGTACACTACTGTTGTTTGTATGTACATATATGCAGGATTTCTTGATGTTTCAACCAAACTATATATTATGCATTGCTTTTATAAATTTTTGAGTTGTTATCGGGTTTATCGCTGCATGTGATGATATTAGGATGGTTGATCTACCTACTGAGTTTCTCACCCATTTATTTTCGTGGTTTTTACAGTTGACGGTTAAGGATCGGAGTAAGGTCCTTAGTGGTGCTGTGACGGCGTTGTTGGCGAGGGATCCCTTATTTTGGGTTGATGTAGGTTTCCCTCTCTTCAGCCACAGTGGACGCTTACTATTTTTTGAACTCTTTTTCCTTAAGACTTATATTGATGGCTCGGTGATGAGCCTTACAATTATTTGTTTTATATGAATCAACCCTTACTTTATCTTTCACTCTATATATATATTTTGGCAGGAAACAACGAACATAATTATATATCATATCACAACTATTTCATGTTAAGTGTGAAATGTAAATGTCGCAGTTATTTGCAGGTTCCTCCTGGTCCCATGTNTATCGAGTGTTTTCTCGACATGAGAACCTAACTTTAAAAATGTGACAAAAGGGATTTCTCCCGTGACCGCCTAGAGTCGGTAGTGGCGTCTCACTACCAGGCTTGATAGGGTTCACGACGACACGGGGAACCGTGTATGCCTTAGGTGGACTGGTGCTTGTGTTACTTCCACTCGGATTCCCGCCCGAGTGATCTGTGTGTGTTGGCTGCCAGGGATCCTCACCCTTACGAGCCTTACAGTTATTTGTTTTAGATGAAACAACCCTTACTTTATCTTTCGCTCTATATATATATTTTGGCAGGAAACAACGAACATAATTATATATCATATCACAACTATTTCATGTTAAGTGTGAAACGTAAATGTCGCAGTTATTTGCAGGTTCCTCCTGGTCCCATGTTGTTGGGATTTCAGTTGAGTTGAGAAAAAAAAAGAATGGGTGGCAAATTTTTAGTGCATATCCTTGTTTAATTTTGCTTCCGCTGCGTAAAATATTATATGCACTGTGTCTATTAGGTGACGAAAGGTCCAGTTTACAGGGGAGACTCTGCCGGATTTGAGTCTCGCTGTAGACTGATGGTAATGTCCCTTGTATTTGGGGTACGGGGCGTTACAGAGCTTATTAATACCGATATTCTGGTGATAATCAGGGAATGAGGGGTCACCCAGTGAGGATTTGCCGATCTCAATTAGAGATTCTGTAGCAAGAAATTTATCCATATTTGACTCAATATAAGGGTGTTTAAATGAAAAGGCCTTACCTGCAGGAGAATACACTACAATGGCAGTCTCAGCACCACACAGAGTACAAAGCTCACTAGCCTTCTTGAATAGCCCATTTCGGTGCTTCGAGAAGGTAACTTATAGATAATCTTTTCTCTTTATGTTTTCCATATCGATCTTTTTTCGACCCTGGGTCATCTACTCCATGGTGGAAAGAAACTGAGAACATCAAGAAACTAAAAACCAAGAATAGAAAAACTTTTTCCTTAGCCAAAAAGAATTAAAAAAAAGCCAGTGAGAAAACAAAATAAGGGTTTCGATGAAGAAGGTGAGAAAGTCTCAAATTTATAATGGGTTCACGGGTGTGTAATATCCGTAGCATTATGTCTTGGGACAGTTAATTTTCGTATAAATCTCATTGTGCTAATTAGGTTCTTAAACTATCAATTTATAAATTGTGAAATTAACTGAGGTCACGTATTATCTAGGTTGGCGGTTTTAACTATTTAGTTGGCTATTATAGTAACGTATAAGCGATTTCTCCTTCAAATCTTTAATTTTGTTCGTTGTTTTAGTTTTACTATTCAACACAGATATAATTATTTTACTCATAGACCTCACGAAAGAATCTTTTAATTAATTGTATGATATGATACCATTGTTGGTGAATTTTTAATTTTAATAAGTAATCAAATTTTAGAGTTTGTTTCAATAATATAATTTTTAAAAATCTAGCCATGGATTTGGCGGTTATGTAATTCATGAACTGAGTAGTCAATTATATGCTAATGATTTAGTTTATTATCTTGAAAAAATGAACACATAAATGAACATTCTAAATTTCAATTCTTAGTCGTCTTCTTTATTATTGATTTCCAATAAACTTTTGTAGGAGTTAGAATTTTTAGATTGTGTTGATTTCTTGGTGAGGAAAACATTATGACTAAAAATGCACCTCTTAAAATTCTCTATGTGGGTTCTATAATGGTGGGGTTTTAAATAGGATTTTTAAAGCGGGGTATAGTAATCCTTCTCATATAATTTATCTTTTATTTTCATGTAGTTTCCACTTCTTATATTCATAGGCTTTTCCTAATCTTTTTCTTCTTCATTTTTTTTCCTTTATCTTTTTTTATAACCTTTATTTTGTGGAATGGTTGAACTTGCCCATAAAAATCCGATTACAAAGAAAGAGTGTTCTACATGGGCAGAGCTATTAAGGGGCCTAGGGAAGCCATGGCCCCTCCAAGATTTTTTGAAATTCCTTGTTATATTTTATGAGATTATACTTAATTAACTTTAACTTAGTTAACCCCTTTAGTTAACTTGGTTTATCCCTAATAATAAATGTTAATTTTTTTACTTGGTCCTTAAGCAATAGACCCACTTCAAATTTGGTTCTATATAGTCTATTACCCAATATGTTTAATTTGACTTTATTTTTTTGCAACTTTCAGTCAAACACTACTAATTCACAAGTTACCTAAACTCAAAAGACACTTATACAATATATATTTTTTTTTAAGGAGACACTTATACAACATAGTGCCTTCCCTTGTGCCTCTTTATCTCTTTTTTTTGTTGTTCCTTCTATCTTCGAGTTTTCAGCCTTCTATAAAATTGAGGATTCAATCCAAACCCTAAATCTAATAACAAACAATACTGCATCAAGTATTCTATAACTCCAGAGCAATCATTTTCAGTTATGCGCATCGTCAAAACTGGGCTTCGTAGCAAAATGGATAATGCATTTCTCACGGACTCTTTAGTTGTGTGCATTGAAAATGAAATTGCTGAAAAATTTAGCATAAAATCAATCATATATGATTTTCGCGATTTGAAAGAACGTGGACTGCCATTTTAATTTATGATTCAGTTGAAACGCTTTAGGACGTGTTTATATTATTTGTTATTTTATGTTAAGTCTGGATGATATATAGTACTTTTATTTTCTTATCGTAATGTAGTTTTAAGTATTTATATATTTTCTTATGTTTCAATTTAAAATTGCTTAATTTGTTGGCCCCTGCAATGTAAAGATCCTGGCTCCGCTCCTGGTGCTCTAGAACTCATACCTACAGCAAATCCCATACTCACTCATTAGGATTATATCATTCCTGAATGACGTATTTTACATTCACAACAACCTACTCTATCGACAATGACTTGTAAGAAAAGGGTGCCTAAGAGCTCATATACCTACGACCAATCCTATCTTCGTCAATAAATGGAGTTTTTTTATTTTTGTTCCTAATTTAAAAAGGAATCTTTTTCTGGGATTCGAAACCAAGGCTTTTTCCATGAAAACTATGCCTTCAACTACTCTACAAAATTTTCATTCACGTAAAAAATGGATTACATTTGAGTTTTATCTAAAAATCAAAATAAAAAATTCATAAGCCAACTGTTTTTTCATTCCATGTTAACACCAATTTTCTATTGTACAAAGTTATGTATTTCACACTTAAGATAGATTTCCATTGTTCCACGCCATAAACATCGTCCTAGCTAGGATATATTCATAAGCGAAAACAAACAAATTCTCTTTATTAACTCTACCCAATAAAAGAAGAAATGCAAAGATTTAACAAAATTAACACCCACCCCACCCCTCCCAAATGCACGTTGACACACAAAACATCAATCCAAATAACATTTAAGCAAACAAAAAGCCCAGTTGAACTCTTATTGAACACCTTAATCTTCAGTTCTTCCAACTTGATTAATATCTATATAGGATGAAAGTATCGACACTCTTTTTAATAGACCCTCGATTCGGTTAACCATTTTAATCTTCAGTTCTTTCATAGACTCTCTTAATTGCTCAAGTTCATGAAATTCAAGATTTTCAATAGGTTTATTCCACATAAATTGATCCTTATTAGCCATCTCCATTTGTGTAAATGACTTTCCATATTTCTTCTCAGCTTCCAACTGATTGACTAGCTCATTCATATGTCTATTGAGCTTATTAATAGCAATATTCCAGTGGTTCCTCACCCTTACGAGGGTGAGCGAGTTGGCTTGCCATAGTTTCGCATCCTATGCGGGTGAGCGAGTTGGCTTGCCATGGTTCCTCACCCTTACGAGGGTGGGTAAGTTGGCTTGCCATGGTTCCTCATCCTTAGGACCAGTTACACTTGTTGTATGTGGATTTCAAAAGAGATAAATTTTTAAAAAGGGATTTCTATAAAAAGGACATTGGTTTTCAAAAGGATTCTTCAAAATAGTTTTCGAACTTTAACTTAAAAGACACACAACCTATATATATACTACTATATATTATCACTAAGGTAAGCTTGTGAAAGGTTGGGTACTTTTACAAGGATCGTGTATCATGCTTATCCGGATGTGGTACACCATCTGAGACCTTTCTAGGGGTTTTTGTCTTTCGGGCGGTATGGGACGTGAAGGAGACAGGTACATCTAGAGAAGTCTGGGAAGTCACGATTATTTCCTAGTAAACCATGTTTGTTGGTGGTGTTGAGTAACTAATTTAGCTGAGGTTCACATGCCCGCCGATGGATTTTAGACGAGAGGGAAGGTTGTCGGAGAACCTTCTCTGGATTAATTGGGGGCCCTTGTCTAGTCTGCAGTTGTCAAATTGTGCGCGCTTTGGTATCTGATTTTAAAGTAACTCTGACTGGGGTAACCCGGTCATGTTCCTTGGCTATGCTAGTAGAAGTACACTACCATTGTTTGTATATATATGTGCAGGATTTCTTTTGATGTTTTTAACTAACTATATATTATGCATTACTTTATAAATGCTTTGGAAGCTAATTATCTAATTAATCGTTGCATGTGATGGTATTAGGATGGTTGATCTACCTACTGAGTTTCTCACCCAATTATTCTCGTGGTTTTTTTTACAGTTGATGTTTAAGGATCGAATTAGGATCCTTGGTGGTGCTGTGACGTGGTTACTTGGCGAGGGATTCCATATTTTGTGTTTGATTTCTCTCTTCAGTCACAGTGGATGCTTTACTACGTCTATTTATGCTTTGAAGGCTCGAGTTGTGAGCTTTATATTACTTTAGTTAGTATATGAATAATTTTCGCTACTTTAGGTTTTTCTCTTTATATATATGTATAACAAGAACAACATATATATCACAAATATATCTATGTTAAGTGAAAGAATAAATGGCATAGTTATTTGCAGGTGACTTAGAGGTTGGAATAATTTTAGACAATGTTCTCTTGACAGGTCTCTCTTGGTCCCATGTTGTTGGGATTTTAAAAAAAAAAATGGGTGGCAATTTTGTGCATACTTTTAGCTTCCTTTACTTCTTCTGTGTATATTATAGTATGCACTATGTTTATCAGGTATGTTTGGGTCTAGTTTACAGAGGAGACTCTGCCGGATTTAAGTCTTTTGTTCACTGATGGTAATGTTCTATGGGTTATGAGGCGTTACAAGTCTCAAATTTATAACAGGTTCACGGGTGTGTAATATCCATAGCATTATGTCTTGGTTCAGTTAATTTCCGTATAAATCTCATTGTGTTACTTAGGTTCTTAAACTATCAATCCGTAAATTGTAAAATTAACGGAGGTCTCATATTATCTAGGTTGCCAGTTTTAACTATTTAGTTGGCTATTATAGTAAACATTGGCATTATTTCTGTATAAGCGATTTCCCATCAAATCTTTAATTTCGTTCGTTGTTTTAGTTTTACTACTCAACACAGATATAATTATTTTACTGATACACCTCATGAAAGAATCTTTTAATTAATTGTATAATATGTTACCACTGTTGGTGAATTTTTAATTTTAATAAGTAATCAAATTTTAGAGTTTATTTCAATAATCTAATTTTTCAAAATCTAGCCATGGATTTGGCGGTTATGTAATTCATGATCTGAGTAGTCAGTTATATGCTAATGATTTAGTTTATTATATTGACATAATGAATGCATAAAGGAACATTCTAAATTTCAATTTTTAGACGTCTTCTTTACCATTGATTTCCAATAAACTTTTGTAGGAGTTAGAATTTTTAAATTGTGTTGATTTCTTGGTGATGAAAATATCATGACTAAAAATGCACCTCTTAAAATTCTCCATGTGGGTTCTATAAAAGTGGGGTTTCAAATAGGATTTTTAATGCGAGGCATAGTAATCCTTTTCATATAATTTATCTTTTATTTTCATGTAGTTTCTACTTCTTATATTCATAGGCTTTTCCTAATCTTTTTCTTCTTCATTTTTTTTCCTTTATCTTTTTTTATAACTTTTATTTTGTGGAATGGTTGAACTTGCCTATAAAATCTGATTGCAAGGAAAGAGTGCTCAAGAGCTCATGCCTATTGCAAATCCCATACTCACTCATTGGGATTATATCATTCCTGAATGATGTCGTATTTTACATTCACGACAACGTACTCTATTGATAATGACTCATAAGGAAACGGTGCCCAAGAGCTCATATACGTACAACCAATCATATCTTCGTCAATAAATGGAGTTTTTTTTAACTTTGTTCCTAATTTAAAAAGGAATCTTTTTCCGAGATTTGAAACCAAGGCTTTTTCCATTAAAACAATGCCTCCAACTACTCTACAAAGTTTTCATTCATGTAAAAAATGGATTGTTAAGCCATAACTCAGAATCACAGAAGCCTAAACAAGAGAGACATAAAATAGAGAGAAGAAGAGCTGATCTTTTTATTCATTGATTATTATTAGGGTTACATACTACATGTATATATATAGGCTCTCTCTCCCTCAAGTAACTTGCCCAACAAGGTTCCTATCAAATAGGAATTATACTAGGAGTGGAACTCCTCTCATAATCTAGATTGTTTTATGGAGGTAGGACCCAAATCCCATACACGTGCGCCGACGTGTTCCAACACTCCCCCTTTTGGGTACCCCCAATTCAGATAATTGCCTCGTTAAAACCTCCGCAGACAAAACCCTGTGGGAAAAAGATGTGCAAGGAAAGAGTACAATTGTAACGCCCCGTACCCCAAGATAAGGGACATTACCATCAGTCTACAACGAGACTCAAATCCGGCAGAGTCTTCCCTGTAAACTGGACCTTTCGTCACCTAATAGACACAGTGCATATAAGAAAATACGCAGCGGAAGCAAATTTAAACAAGGATATGCACAAAAAATTTGCCACCCATTTTTTTTTTCTCAACTCAACTGAAATCCCAACGATGTAGGACCAGGAGGAAACTGCAAATAACTACGACATTCAGAATACTCACTTATCATGGATATAACTGTGATATGATAAATAAATTATGTTTGTTGTTTCCTGCCAAAATATATATATAGTGAGAAAGATAAAGTAGGAGTTGTTTTCATATAAAACAAGTAACCATAAGGCTCACAACCGAGCCATAAAACATAAGTCTTAAAGAAAAAGGACTAGAAGTAGGAAATTATCCACTGTGACTGAAGAGAGGGAAAACCTACATCAACCCAAAACAAGGAAATCCCTCGCCAACCACGTCGTCAGAGCACCACTAAGGATCTTACCTCGATCCTCAACCGTCGACTGTAAAACCACGAAAACAATTGGGTGAGAAACTCAGTAGGTAGATCAACCATCCTAATATCATCACATGCAGCAGTTAAATCCAGTAACATCTCAAAAGCATTTGTAAAAGCAATGCATACTATATAATTGATTGAAACATCAAAGAAAAATTCTGCATATACATATAAAAACAATGGTAATGTATTTCATCTAGCATAGCCAAGGAACACGACTAGAGTAAAACCTAGTCAGATCAACACCAGTGTCCGGATACCCTTGACAAACACTGGTATGCCATGTGTCCGGATACCCTCAATAGACAACACAACATAAGTAACGTTCGGATACCCTCAACGGACGTGTCCAGATACCCTCAACGGACAACATGCGTATAAGTAACATCAACACCAGTGTCCGGATACCCTCGACAGACACTGGTAAGCTACGTGCCCAGATATCCTCAACAGACAACGTAACTCACGTAATGTCTGGATACCCTCAACGGACATGTCCGGATACCCTCGACGGACAAAGCGCGCATAAGTCGACGACTGTAGACTAAATAAGGGCCTTATTAATCCAGAGAAAGAGCTCCTCACTCCCCTCTCGCGTCTAACACCCATCGGGCAAGCGTGTGAATCCTCTGCTAGACTAGCTACTCAACACCACCAACAAACATGGTTTACCAAGAAATGATCATGACTTCCCAGACTTCAATAGATGCACCCATCTCTCTGGCGTGCCATTCCACCAGAGAGGTAAGAACTTCTAGCGACGTCTCAGATGACGTGTCACTTCCGGTCCATGACACTTCATCTTACAGGAAGTCTCTAACCTTTCATTGGCTTACCTCAATGATAGAGTATACTTAATATATATATAAGTCTTGTTTCTTTTAAGTTAAAGTTCGAAAACCATTTTGAAATCCTTTTAAAAACTGGCATTCTTTTGGATAGAAATTTCTTTTTTTTAAAATCCATCTTTTGAAACTCATACATCACAATAGCAGGTGCGACTAGGCCTAAAGGTACAGCAATCCAAGTCAAGGTAACACAGGTACTAGTCTACCAAAAGCTTAAACAACTATCCTTGGCATCAAGAGAATCCATCATGCACGAAAACTTAAAACAAAGTCCCACGATTTTAAAGGCTTCTCAAAACACCATAAAACATGAATTCCAGCATAAACTTCATTTCCTTGCATAAGACATGTTTTACAAACTCAAAGGTCATTGTGAATCAACATTCATACAAAATATTCGTAAAACATGATAATTTGTTAAACATGCATCATTGTCATAACAAGCATTTTCCAAGTAAAACACAATAACAAGTTCTAAGGTTTCCTTCATCACGATTATCCCTTGTTATCTAAAGTCACATGCCATGCCTTGGATACAAAATACATACGTATTAGTTCGAAACATGCATTTAAGAATAGTTGGGTGTTATTAAGATGAATTGACCACCTACCTCAATGATAATGAAACTTAGGACTCAGATCACCCGAACTGTTCGACCCTCCTAACTCGGAAGCTAAGGAAAACAAGCAAAATAACAAACATTAGGTCCTAATACTTAGAACCAAAGAAATTTCAAAATAAAGATAAATAGAGTGCCAGAGTCTCAAACTCAAACACCCAAAAGCATATAGGTTAAGAAAAACCACAGTATTGGGTTCCTAAGAGATTAGAAAACCCATACTAAAGTCTCAAGGCCTGGTTATGGCTCTTAAACCTTACCAAACAACAAGAACAAAACACAACAAATAAACCATAAGTCAAAAGTCAGAGACTATATACCTTTTAGAAAGGACTTTCAAAAATATTTTCAGATAAGTAAACTTAGAATTTATTGGAAACATTCTTTTAACTAGATCTATCGAAAAATAGCCTCAGATAAGAAATCAAGAAAACGGAACAGTTTTAGGAGACTAATCGCTACAGATTGTAGGAAACTCGAAAAATATTGAAACCAAAAGCATTGGAAAGATAACACCTAGATCTAGACTTTAAGCGAATACGTCAAAATCATAAAACAATTCGAGGTATGAGAAAAATGTTGATTAACAATATGTTTAGCAAGAACAACAGGTTTTCGTATAATAGTAGTTGAAGTTTAGAAATCCATAATTAGCTGTAAACTTGTCCAAAAATCATGAAATTTTTTTGCAAATACTTTAGATGTTATGAATCAGTAGGATTTGGAAGCACCAAATTTGGAGTTAAAACAGGAAAGTTATGTAACTTTTAGTACATGCTGCGCAGTTAAATCCGAGAATTCAAATTCGAGAAGACAACTCAACTTCGATTAAAACGTCAGAAAATCAACATGATGTATGAAAACACACCAACCAAAAGCAATCACAACTGATTTTCAAAAGGAAGTTCCAACCATAACCGAATTTACAACACTAGATTTCGTTTTCCATGAAAACCACTAAACATACAACCTTAAATAACTTGATTTCAGCTCAAATTTGAAAGAAAACTCATCTTAGATGATTAATAACTTGAAACAACTTCTAAAGCACCTCTTAAAATATAGATAAAGCTCTAAGATCTGTCCTACAACATAAATTTTCGTTTTACCTCAAAAATCTCAAAAATTTCTTCATCAAAACAACCCAAAAACTGATTTTTTTGCTAGATCTTACCTCTACCAACAATAATCCACAAAAACCCTTAGTTATTACACTACAAATCAGGAAAAATTTAGGGGTTTTGGGCTAGAAAAATTACCTCCCCTTTTCTCCTTCTTTCCTCTCTTTCTTGCCTCTCCTTCTTTCCTCTCCTTCTTCTTCTTCTTCTTCTTCTTCTTCTTCTTCTTCTTCCTGCTGGTCAGCCGGCAGCAGCTGCTGCTGCTGCTGCTGTCTTCTTCATCTTCAGCTTTCTCCCTCTCCTCTCTCTCTCTCTCTCCCTTGCAGATCTCCCTCTCTCACAGCTCCCCCCTTCTCTCCCACGATCTCTCTCACACAGACTCCCTCTCTCTCACGTTTTTTTTTCTAACCCTCTCTCTCACCATCTCTCTTACTCTCTCTTTTATTCTCTATTTTTATTTCTTTCTTCTCTTTTTTTTTGTTTCAACTAATGCTATCCCTCTCCTCTCTCTCTCTCTCTCTCTCTCTCTCCCTTGCAGATCCCTCTCTCACAGCTCCCCCCTTCTCTCCCATGATCTCTCTCACACAGACTCCCTCTCTCTCACATTTTTTTTTCTAACCCTCTCTCTCACCATCTCTCTTACTCTCTCTTTTATTCTCTATTTTTATTTCTTTCTTCTCTTTTTTTTTATTTCAACTAATGCTACCAATATTAATATTATTATTAGTAAGTTATCTTTTTATTATTGTTGCACCATTTATTGTTATTACTACTATTAATATTATTAGTAGATTTTTTTTATTAGTAGGGTTTCACAACAATCCTATATCTCGAATAGGTTTCAGACGCGTTTTAGTTGCCTCATCAAAACCTTGCCAGCAAAACCTAGTGGAAAAAAGCTGCACGAAGGAAAAAAAGTACAACACGCATAATGTCCGTTCACGGCAGGACTAGTCCCCCTGACGTAGACGCTCCACCTAATGTGAGCGAATACACTATGTGCATTCCGATGCCGTGTACCAGTTTCTCAAATGTGGCAATCGACAATTCTTTGTAAATAGGTTTACTAGATTGTCCATAGAACAAACTTGTGTAACATTAACTTCTTTCGTCTCCTGGAGCTCATGGATATGGTAGAACTTTGGTAAGATGTGCTTCGTTTTATCATATTTGATAAATCATTCTTTGACTTGAGTGATGCACGCTGCATTGTCTTTATATATAATCGTTGGTTTGTCTTGGATAGTCCGAAATCTGCAACTATTGTTGATATAGTTAATCATAGACCTGAGCCAAAAGCATTATCTGTTTACTTAATAAAGCGTGAGAATCTCTGAATGGTTCGAAGAAGGCGCAACCATCATCTGCTTAACTAATCTTCAAGAGATCGCAGTCTTTCCACAAAGGAACACATAACCAGTCTGCGACCTAGCTTTATGTGGGTCTGATAAATATCCTGCGTCGGCATACCCCAACTAACTCTGGTTTGCCTTATCTTGGGTAAAATACCCCCAAGTCTATAGTGCCATGCATATATTTCAGAAGGTGCTTAATTTTGTTCCAGTGCCTCTTCATAGGCGTTGAACTATGCTTTGTCAGTAAGTTTACTGCAAACACAATATCAAGTCTGGTACAACCTGTTAAGTATAATAATGCACCAATTGCTCCAATATAGGACACCTCGAGCCCTAAGTGCTTTTCATCTTCGTTTGGTGGGTAAAAGGTCGAGATTCTTATCTAGCAATCTCACCACAATAGGCATGCTCAACTTGATGAGCTGCATCCATGTTGAACATTTTCAACATTCCTTTAGCATAAGTAGTCTGATAGACTAATATGCCACTGCTAAGATGCTTGATTTATAATCTGACGCAAAACTTAGTCTTTTTTGAGGTCCTTCATTTCGAATTCCTTCTTCAGGTATTCGGTGGCGTTCTTGATCTCATCAAGGGTCTCGATGATATTCAGATCATCGACATACACTGCTAGGATTGCAAACCCTTTATCTATTTTTATATGAAAAACATGTGCATATATGACTATTTGCAAAGCCCTCGGCTTTCAAATACTCAGTCAACCTATTATGCCACATGGGCCCTGATGGTTTCAATCCATATAGTGGTTTATCTAGTTTGATAGCGTACGCCCCTCAGGCATTGGGCTTATATGCTTTCGAAAGCTTAAACCCCTTAGGTAGCTTTATGTAGATGTAGGTATCTAATTTCCCATATAGATACACAGTTACTACATCTATAAGATGCATGTCCAACTCGTTCTTAATGACTAACAGACTGAGCAATTAATGAAACGTGATTGCGTCCATGAGTGGAGTTTAAGTTACATTTTAAACGATGCCAGGTTTCTCCAAAAACATTTGTGCAACTAGTCTCGTTTTATGCCTAACAATTTCTCCAGATTAATTTTGTTTCGTTATGAACACCCATTTATAAATGACAGGCTTCATGGCATCATGGCTTCGAACTATTTATCCGAGTACTTCCCTTTTAGCCAGAGACTCTAACTCTGCTCGGATCGCAGATCCCCACTGTGGCCAATTTGTTCGACGACGACACCTGTCAATAATCAGTGGTTATGCATCCTTATCTAGAATAGCAACGGCGAAGTAAAATTTGTTGTCGACAACTACTTTAGTTCGATCCCATCTTTCATACTTATAGATTCAGTTTATTGAGATCTCATTCACCTCATCGAGGTTTAACTATAAAGTATTGATGGATCGTATAGCTAATATAGCCTGTTTTATGGGTAGCGCCTCATCATGAGTGATGACTACTACGTTACCCTCCTCATCTGAGAGAGGACTACACCATTAGTCCTTCATCCCCTATTCTGCTTCTTATACATGGCAGAATTATTTGTTTCAACGGATCGGCCACGTTCTTAACGTGCCTTTGATTCATTTGCTAGTGCAACGGATTTTTCTTTGGATTTAGGTGATCAAGGACAGAAATTCCTTTTTGTCACATTTTCCAAATCTGGGTTTCACATCGAGAAAACACTCGATAAAATAGATTCTCGTCTCTTCCAAAGGTTTTCAATATATCAAACATGGTTTTCCAAACATAACCATCATTTCATCCACATAAATCGTGATAGTAAGATTTGAAGTCACAAGTTCACAACAGTTCACAATCCATGAGAGATATTCCATAAAACATAATATATTATCAAGCATGCATTTTTTTCAAATTTCCGAATTAAAATCAGTCTCTCAATGCTTTTTTCATATCATAAGTTCGTTCTTATTCATAAATCACATGCCATGCCGTGTATACAAAGAAAGTACATACATATTAGTTTGAAACATGCATTTAAAATGGTTGGGTGCTATTAAGATGAATTGACCACCTACCTCAGAATGCTACTAGGCTGCTCACCGAAAGCCTAATCCTTTCCCAGGTTTTCACCCAATGAGGTACAATTCCTTTGAAAGCAACGCCTACAATTAATATAGGAACTCTAAGACCAACCCTATATAAATGTGAACTTTTATTCACGAAAAGAAGATACTAGAAGACAACTATCATCTCTACACCCTATAGCTTAAAACAACTACACAAAAGAAAATTAGCTATTTTATCTCAAATAGAAGTTTAGAAAAATATTGAAAACATTTAGCAAGCTTCAAATACCAAAAAGTAATCCCATATTAAGAATTTGGAGATATGTAACAGTTTTAGGAAAAATAATCACTACAAATCATCAAAAATTCTGAAAATGTTGAAACCAAAAGCAATATAAAGAAACATCTATATCTATACTTCTCATGAAGAAATCAACAACAGAAAACAAATCGACAAATGAGACAAGTACCGATTAATGATACATTTTGCAGAAATAGCTAGTTTTCAAAAAACGATAGGTGAAATTTAAAAATCTACAATAAGCTGTCTACTTGCCCAAAATTTGTGAAATTTTTACTTAAGATAGCTTAAGATGTTATGAATCAGTAGAAATTGGAAGCACTTGATTTGGATCTAAAATAAGAAAGTTATGAAGGTTTTAGTGTAGCCTGCGCAGTTAAATCCGAGAATCCAATTTCGGAAAACAACCAAAACTCGATTAAGACATGAAAAGTTCAGCGCAACTCATGCTAAATTCATCATAACAACAAGCTTCTCTACCAAAATCTTAATTTAACTAATTAACATTTAGATTCCATAATTAGAAATAGAACTTTAAGCAAAACCCTGGATTTTTGCTTCCAAGATGCTGTCCTATAACATGCAAATTCGTTTTCCTCAAAAACCCCCAATTTACATCATAAAAATCACAAGATTTAAAGCATTAGGGTGCTGATTTCTTACCTTAACCTCAAAATATTAGCCCATCTCATCACCTCTTCCACCATTGAGCTCTTGTTCAACAAGATCTACAGAAGCAAACCCTAGGTTATTTGTAAATGAAATCAGCAGAAAATTAGAGGCATTTGGGTCAGAAATTCATACCCAAAAAGTTTAAAGATTGAGGGAGAAGAATGGGGCTGATTTCCCCTTCTTTTCCTTCCTTCTTCTCCTTCTTTCTTCTCCTTCTTCCTCCTCTGTGTTTTCTGCTGCTGTGTTTTTTTTTTCTCTGCGGCAGCTGCTGCGCCTCTCTTCTTCTCCGGCAGCAGTTGCTGCCCTCCTTCCCCTCTCTCTCTCTCTCTCTCCAAAGATCTCTCTCAAGCTCCCTCTCTCACGGACTCTTCTCCCTCTCAATCTTTCTCCCATGCACTCTTTCTCTCCTTCTCTCTCTCTCTGTCGAGTCTCCCTCTCTCTTCTTCTTTTCTTTCTTTTCTTTTCTCTTTTTTTTTTCTGATTAGCATACATCTAATTGGGTAAGGGAGACAGTGGGAGAAGCCTGGTTGGGGAAGAGTGGTGGTGGCGGGTTGGCCCTGGCGGGTCAGGCCAACCCGTGGCCCCAAATCTAGCTAAATTTTCTTTATTTATTTTTTTTAACTCAACCCCAAATTGTTCTCCCTTTGTTTTTGTGAAAAAAATACCTTTAAGGTCTAGAGTTCACCTCCGAAATGTTTTTTAAATCTTCAAAGTGCAACTCATTAATTAAATGTACGCATAAGTGATAACCCCACAAACATTACAATAGTACTCGCTAACTCATTGGGCTGAGTCACGGGGTCAATTTACGGGGTCTCACATGAGCTCACTGATTAGCAAAACAAAACAGTCAATACTCTCATGTAGGTTATATGTTAATTCTTAGAATTAAGGACCAATTACTATAACAGTAATTTTGATGATCATTATTATTAACTGACAACAAATAATGATAATCATCCTTTGACCTGTTCAATGTAATTTAATTACATTAACACATTAGATTAGGAGTCAACACTCCTGTGATGGAGATACATCACATTATATAACATAATCATCCTTTTTGTTATAGTCTTTGAATAGACTACGAACCAACATTGATGAATTAAACCTCTCCTTGTATGAACATACTTCTTACAATTAATTCATTTTATTTTATTATACTCATTATATATGCATGTTAAACAGAATTAATAAACCATTTATTAAACTCATAAATGTCGTAAACATTGTTTTTAGGGCATAACCGCAACAATCTCCCACTTACACTACAAACAAAGGAAACATTCCCTTAACCCCATTCCATGGATATGTGAATCAAAAGCCTTCTGGGGAATCTGCTATGTTTTCTGTAGATGCTATCTTGGTGACACTGATGTCACCCTCACTAGCATAATGCCTGACGACATTGTATTTCCTCTTGATATGCTTGTTGGTCTTGTGGTTCCTTGGTTCTTTACAGTTTGCTACAGCACCACTATTGTCACAGTAGAGAACAATAGGTGGCATAGCCTTGGGTGCAACTGTAAGCTCAACCAGAAATTTTTTCAGCCATACTGCTTCCTTTGCTGCTTCACTAGCTGCTACGTATTCGGCTTTCGTGGTGGAGTCAGCAACGCACTTCTACTTGACGCTCCTCCATACTGCAACACCACCTCCTAGAGTGAATACATATCCGGATGTAGATTTACTCTCATCAGCGTATGCCTGAAAGTCTGAATCGGTATAACCAATTGGTACTAGGTCATCTCCACCGTATACAAGCACATATCTTTTGGTTCTCCGTAGATACTTCAAAATGTGCTTAACTGCTATCTAATGTGGATTGCCTGGGCTGGACTGATACCTGCTAACCATTCCTACTGCATAACAAATATCTGGTCTGGTACATAACATTGCGTACATGAGACTACCCACTGCCGAGGCATAAGGTACCTTCTTCATGGCTTTCACCTCATCATGTGTCTTGGGACACTGATCTTTTAAAAGCCGAATTCCATGCCTGAAAGTAAGAGGCCTTTCTTGGAATTCTGTATGTAAAACCTTTCTAGTATTTTATCTATGTAGGTTTCTTGAGATAATCCTATCAACCTTAACTTCCGATTTCTTAGAAGTTTGATGCCTAGGATGTAGTTGGCTTATCCCAACTCCTTCATGCTAAAATGATTAGATAACCAAATTTTGACGGAGGATAATGCTCCTACATCATTCCCAATGATTAGGATGTCATCAATATACAGTACCAAAAATATCACTTGTTCCTGTCTTATCCTTTTGTAAACACAAGCTTCATCAGGATGTTGATCAAAACCAAGGGACTTGATTGCCTGATCAAATCTGATGTTCCAGCTTCGAGATGCTTGCTTAAGTCCATATATGGATTTTTGCAACTTGCATACCATATGCTCTTGACCTTCCGCTACAAAACCATCTGGCTGGACCATATAAATGTCCTCCTCAAGATTGCCATTTAAGAAGGCAGTCTTGACATCCATTTACCAAATCTCATAGTCATAATGAGCAGCAATGGATAAAGTATCCTGATAGACTTAAGCATGGCTACAGGTGAAAATGTTTCATCATAGTCTATACCCTCCTTTTGAGTATACCCTTTTGCTACCAGCCTTGCTTTAAAGGTTTCTACCTTTCCATCTGGTCCTCTCTTTTTCTTGAAAATCCACTTACACCCAATGGGTTTAATATTGAGTGGNCGCTACCAGCCTTGCTTTAAAGGTTTCTACCTTTCCATCTGGTCCTCTCTTTTTCTTGAAAATCCACTTACACCCAATGGGTTTAATATTGAGTGGTGGATTTACAAGTTCCCAGACTTGATTGGAATACATAGATTCTATTTCATCTTTCATAGCTTCTTACCAAAGTCTTGAATCTGTGTTACTAATGGCTTCTTCATAGTTTAAAGGATCTGTGTCTTGTTCCTCAGGAATAACTTGAAAAGCTTCTCCTAACATTACAAACTTTTTGTATTTGTCAGGAAATCTTCTAATCCTCCCACTACGACGAGGCTCTGGTGCAGGAACTGGTTCAACCGGAGTGTTCGGTTGAACTGGTTGTTCGGGTTGAGCTGGCGCATCTGCTTGAACTAGCGGTTCTGGATCAACCGCTAGTTCTTGCTGATTAGGTAGTTCTTGGTCCATCGGTTCAGGTTGAACCAATCGATCAGGCTGAACTGGAGGTTCCTGCTCTACCTGAACTTGTGCCTGATTAGGTGCACCTTGTATTTCGGTATGTGTATTCCTGGATAACCTAGATGCTTCCACTGCGCCTCTATAAGATTGTCGAGTCACGGGCAGAGATATGGTTTGATCCATAAACATGGGCAGACTATACGTACCCATACTCACAGGAAGTAAGTTAGGGGTATGTCTAACTCCCACTATCGCTGTATCTTCCATCTCTTCAAGCATGACCTTACTTTGAGGCTTATGATTGGTAATGTGATCATCTTCTAAGAAGATCGCATTCGCGCTTATGAACACCTTCTGTTCCCTGGGATTATAGAACAAATATGCTCTCATTCCTTTTGGGTAGCCTATAAATACGCACATTTCCGATTTTGGTTCCATCTTGCTCGACTTTCCTTTAAGCACGTGTGCTGGACAACCCCAAATGTGGATATGTTGCAAACTAGGTTTGTGACCTGTCCACAGCTCTTTGGGTGTCGTAGGAACTGCCTTGCTAGGAACTAAATTCAGTAAATATGCTGTCGTTTCTAAGGCATAACCCCAAAATGAAATGGGCAAGGAGGTATAACTCATCATGGACCTTACCATTTCTAGCAAAGTCCTATTTCTTCTTTTTGCAACACCATTTTGATGTGGTGTGCCTGGTGTTGTGAGCTGAGAAACGATTCCATGATCAACCAAGTATTCGCTAAACAGGTTTAAGAGATACTCGCCTCCTCAATCAGATCGAATAGCTTTCAATCTCTTACTCGTTTGGTTTTCGAACTTAGTCTTGAATTCTTTGAACTTTTTAAAAGATTCAGACTTATGATGCATAAGGTAGATGTAGCCATATCTAGAGTAGTCATCGGTGAAGGTGATGAAATACTCATAACCACCTTTAGCTTTAACATTCATTGGTCCACATACGTTTGTATGCACCAATTCTAATATTTCTTTGGCTCTTATTCCTTTCCCAGAAAAGGATCTTTTGGTCATTTTTCCTTCCAGACAAGATTCACAAAGTGTCCATAATTCAATGTCTAATGCACCCAGGGGCCCATTTTGAACCAACCTCTTGATCTTGTTTAAGTTAATATGCCCAAGTTTAAGATGCCATAAATATGTAGAATTTATTGAAGGTGCCTTCCTTTTGAGAGAAGGAGACTGAGTCATAACTTCCTTGTTATAAGCAGAAGGTATGATAGGAGAAATTAAATATAGACCATCATTCAATATGCCCGAAGCTTTAATAAAACTACCTTTATTAATAAAAACCTTGGTGGAATCAAACTTCACTGTCAAACCATCCCTAGCGAGACAAAAAACTGAAATAAGGTTCCGCAGATTATCCGGCACATAAAGACAATCCTTTAAAACAAATATTATTCTCTCTCACTACTACTAGTAAGAAGACGAACGTGTCCGATGGCGATCGCTGTAACTCTTGCCTCTAATCCCAAACTCAAGTAGATCTCTCCATCATCAAGCTGTCTTGTTATCTGGAACCCCTGCAACGAATTGCATACATGATTAGTGGCTCCAGAATCAATGCACTAGGAACCGGATGCATTATTGTCAATGTTTGCCTCGACAATAAATGATTGAAATATACCTGAAGTTTTCTTCTTAGCTAGAAACTCTCTGCAATTTTGCTTCCAATGTCTTATCTTACCACAGTGGAAACACTTTCCCTTTGGTTTTGATGTTCCCTTGTCCTTTTTGGCATCTTGAGTCTTAGCTGCATCTTTTGTTTTCTTCTTCTTGTTCTTCTTGAACTTCTTGCATTTCGGCTTCAGTCTAGACGAACCCTCAGCCATATGAACATTTCCTGGCCTATGTTCTCTCACAACCTCTTCCGCCACCGTCAATTGGTTCATCATCTCAGGTAGAGATGATGTCATCTTGTTCATGTTGAAGTTCAACTTAAACTGAGAGAACAAAGGTGGGAGAGATGCAAGAATAATGTCCTCCTTGAACTCGTGGTCAAGTTTGGATCCTAGGGTCTCGAGTTCGTAAAGCAGACCCATCATGGTGAGCATGTGATCGCGAACTTCGGTCCCTTCAGCCATTCGAGTGTTCATCAGCTTCCTAGTTGCTTCTTGTTTTGAAGGACAACTATAAACTGAAAACATTAGACGTAGTTCTTCAATGATGTCCTTGACCTTAGGAGTGTTCTCAAACTGTTGTTGAAGCATATTGGATAAAGAAGCTATGATATAACACTTGGCCATACCATTAGCCTTCATCCATCTTTGATATTCTTCCCTAACCGGCTCAAGAGCGTCAGGACCAGGTACTGCGGGAAAATCCTTAAGTAAAACAAACTTATAGTCCTGAGTAGTAAGCACTATATCCAGACTTATTTTCCAATCGACAAAATTAGGTCCGGTCAATTGATTCTCTTTCAGAATAATGTGTAACGGGCTGAAACTCGACATCTATTAACATGCAATTAAAACAAAATAAACTATAGTGAGATAATATGAATTTGGAAAAACTTTTCTTTATAGCAATCCCCTCTAATTACTATAAATATCGGATAACTAATTGCGTATGCAGACATCAATCCTATGGGATATCTGTATGCATACCAAAACAGTTGAAATCCCATTTCATCAAAAGAACCTATCCTGACATCTCATGTCAAGGTTGTTTTGACATCCGATTTTTTTCTGACCCCTAAATTAATGATAAATCCTCGTTCCTATAAGAAGCGTTCTTTATTCATCATTTAGTTAAGTGTGGTCCACCATCTCAGTTCAGAATGCTAGAAGATATAGAAACAGTCTCCTATCGAAGATCTCTTTCTACACTCTAGTCTGAATACCGTGCTCATTAAAGCAATCCAAGCCAATAAGCGGCTAGGTTGTACTATTCCTATGGGCATTAGAACCTTAGCCTTATTCTTGGACCGATGGTGAAGGGTCGCGGGATTGTGATTCGATGAACACAGTCCCTCTCCCACTTAACTAGTTAGCGTGAGGGATATTTTTGAAATAATGTGTCTCACTAAACTTACATCAGATGCATTTAGTTAATAATACATATAAATAATTAATTAATTAATATATAATGAACTTACTATTTCTAGAAACACTTTCATAAAGGTTTTCAATAGTAAGTAGGTACTTTAAGATCACATTGCATTGAGTACTATGTCACAAATCACTGAAAAATACCTAAAAATAATATTTTTATATTTTCAGTGTCTCCCAAAAACTCTCAAAAACATGTATCTAGGTCCTGGTGGGACCCACATGCACTGAACCAAGCTAAAAGGAAGAGAACCGGCTTAAAACCTAAGAAAAGGGCCTGAATCGGTCTGGTTCAGCACCTAGTTTTGTCCGGTTCAGACCGAATCAGGTCTGAACCAACCAATCAGACCAGCTGATTTGGTCTGACCCGAGTCAGACCGATCCAGCTCGTCTGACTCGGCTGAGTCAGACCAAGTCAGACTTGGTCGGGTCTAGGTCTGTCAGTGGGTCGGGTCTGTGGGTCGAGTCATGGGTCGGGTCACGGGTCGGGTCAGCGGGTTGGTGGGTTAAGGTTGGCGGGTTAAGGTTGGCTCAGGTGGGCTGACCAACCCGTCACTATCAACCCTACTGTCATTAGGGCTTGGGCTTGTTATGCCTTAAGCCCATCTGTTTGAATCGGGCCTCGGGCATAACCAACCCATTCCTCTCTAATTAGTTTTCTTTAGGCTCCTTTTAAACTGAACCGGGCTTTGGTTACACCAAGCCCATCAATTAAAACATAACCTAAAACTAAACTAACTAATAACCCTAACCTAAAGCCCAACACCGAACCTAACCTAATTTCCAAAATCCTTAACAGTAAGTTTTTAGAAAACTTTTCTTAACCGGTTTTTTTTTATTAAAACCAAATAAAATATTTTGGAAATAAAAGTTTCTAAAACCAATTTTAGAAAATAAGTGTTATACCAAAATAAAAAATCTTTTTATTTTGGAAACTTAACCTTTTGTTTTTGGAAACGAACCCTTTTCCTTCCCTTTTCTTTTTTGTGACACAAACTAGTACCCATCAAGAACCAAAAAATTCAATGCAATTAAATCCTAAAACCAATTGAATTATATAATTAATTAATCAACCACAATTCTAAAATTAAAATCATAGATCAATAAAATTGAATTAATATGTTCCTAATCAGTTTGAGACCAATTTGTATCATACTAATTTAGAGCCTTTTTGGGTTTTAATTATTTAATGTCATTAATTAAAATAACTAGGGTTTCTAAAGCCCAAAACCACCCAAAATTTGAGCCGCCTGCCTCCTCTTCATGTTCTTCAATTTTTCTCCATCTTGATCTCCATCAAAAATTAAGAAAACCTAAAGAACTAATTTACATCCATCCTATACCTTTTGTGCAAAGGTATACATCAAATCTAATTTAAAAGAATAAAATAAATAGGCCAGGGAAACCAAGAACTTCGTTTCTTGCCCTTTACAAGCCTCCATATCCTATATATTATACTAGAACATCCATGCACACACATAAAATCATAACCAATATTTAAAGAATTTAATCTAGGTCAATTGATCCATGATTTGCACAAAAAATAACAGACACATTAACTGGATTGGACGTGGCTCTGATACCACTATTGGGAATCGATTATTCAAGTTAAAAACGCAGCGGAAAATTAAAGGTTTAAAAACTTTAATCGATTCCTAATAGAACGTCCAACTGTTAATGGGATCTGAATAGAATAAGATGAAAATCATACCTTTGAAGCGTGAACTGTAGCCTCTAAACTTCGATGTTAGCTAATGATGATCCCATGAACAGATCTACCGGATCGGATCGTCAGTCTTTTGCTCCAGTTGATGAGAAATCTGCACACTACTTAACCGAGGAACTAGGGTTTCTTTTCTCACAACTTTAAAATAACTGGAACACACAAAAAATAGGGAGGGGAGAGAAAGTGATGTTTTTCTCTGATGGTTGGGCTATGAGAAAAATGCCCCTCTATATATATATATATATGTCCCTAATCGCTATCCTATGCTAAGTCCAATTAGGTCTAAGTGGGTCCCACACTTTTAGGCTTTTAAATATTTAAACTTCTAAACTTAGTGGCCTCAGACAAAATAGAATTTAAACATTTTAATTACAAATAACTCCACCAAATATTTGTAACTGAACCCGCCATAAAGTGTGGATATTTAAAAGGAAACCTACCACTGTTATTACCACAATTAAGTCCCTCCACTATTTTTCAACGTTCGTAAACGTCCCTGGCTTTACTTATCAGTGCCTAGGATGAATTTACATATTCTGACCCTGACCATCACCCATGCAATAGTTCCTAATGATCTAATAAATCTCCCAAACAATTTAGAAGACTACAAGCCAGTCTAGATCATCAGAACCTACAAGGTGATTTAGGTGAACGTCATTTCATGTGGACTCCGTATTGAACTAACTTATTCCTACTATGGAATAAATGACCATCCATCTTACTCA
>MVGT01003184.1:163403-203561 GCA_002174775.1 Macleaya cordata | reverse complement strand
AAGCTACAAAAAATAAGGTAAATCAACTCAGCATGTGAAATCAGAAATGTTCAAGCATTTTACAAGATATAGCCATTAGAAACAGGAAGAATACTTGAAAATACATTTGTAGTATGCATAGTTTTTGAAAGCAGACTAACAAGCACAACTCACTCTTCAACCCAAAAAGATATGCAATGCAGNTTTGACACGAAATTCGACAAACATAAAACATGGACCTTTCAAGTCATATCTTTCACAAAAGTCGTTGACATTGAAGTGCTAGCAACCTTGGATCAAACCTGAGTCCCTTTTTGTCACTCGAATTCTTCGATCCTTTCAACATTGACACAAGGTTATTCGACCCGTGATTGAATTTGACGAGCATCTCTTTAGACTCTTTCAGCTCTTCTTTCATCTTCTTCATTTCATCAAGAAGAGATGTAACTCTCTCATTTGCCACCACAAGCTCATTCTCGAGAAACTTGATTTCTTTTTCTTTCCCTTCAAGAATTTCATTGCCTTCTACCTCTCTCTTGGAGGCTTCTTCCACTTGAAGAATTAGATCATTCTTCTTAGTCTCAAGACTTGAAATCATCAGTTTTAGCTCTTTGTTATCCTTAGATAAGCTCTTACTGTTTTTCAAAATTCTTGAAAACAATTCTTCCTCATGGAGATCACCTTCATAATCATCTTCCTCACTTAAGGTTTAAACATTTCCCTCATCCTCTACTTGCTCATGTGAGGAAGCATGCGAAGCAGTAAATGCAATATAATTTCTTGTCGCTTCATCTTCACTGTCATGAGAAGAGTTAGATTCCAATGATGAGTCATCAAAAGTGACATTCAACGCTTTCTTTCCCTTTGAATCACAAAAGCTTTTCTTGTTTAGGCAAATATTTGACATGTGTCCAAATCCATGACACTTGTAGCATTGCACCTCATCACTCTTCTTCTTCTCAAACCTATCTTCATTTGGTTTGGACTTGGAAAAGGAAGAGTTCTTCTTATCGAATTTTTGAGATCCTCCTCTCTTCTTTTTCATGTGCTTCATGAATTTCCTTGTGAGGATAGCAATTTCCTCATCACTTGAGTCATCGAAGGATTTATCATTCGACTTACTAGCTTTCTTGAAGGTCTTGAAAGCTATATTCTCGCACTTCTTTGTAGAGCGGAAGTTTAACTCGAATGTCCGGAGATTTCCTGCAAGTTCCTTAGGTAGAAGAGCATCAATATCTTTACTCTCCTCAATAGCCGTAACTTTGGCTTCAAATCTCTTGGAGAGAGATCTTAGAACCTTACGAACTATCTTCGAGTTAGGAATAGTCTCTCCTAAGGTAAACGTGTTGTTTACAATTTCACCGAGTTTGCCATAGAACTCGTTGAAGGTCTCATTTTCCTCCATTCGAAGATTTTCGAATTGAGTTGTCAACATTTGCAACTTTACAATTTTGACGGTCTGGGTACCTTCATGTGTGACTTCTAATATCTTCCATGCCTCTTTTGCCACAAGGCAACAGGATATTCTACGAAACTCATCTGCTGTTACAGCATTGAATATGGCATTAAGGCCCTTGATGTTATAGGTGGCCTTATCGAATTCGTCTTTAGTCCAGGCATCACTAGCTTTAGGTTTAGTCACAGCAACACCATCAATTGTGGTGGTTATAGTTGGAGGGACCAACTATATTCTACAACTATCAAAACTCTTTCATCGATAGAGCTTAGGAAGGCTCTCATTCGTGCTTTCTAATACGCATAATTACTACCGTCGAACAGTGGAGGTCTGTACACGGAACTCCCTTCCATATTTCACTACAAGGATCTCACTGGGATGTAAAGCCCTAAATGGTGAACTATGCTCTGATACCAATTGAAATATCACCTATTCCTAGGTGAATGTCTAAACTAATAAACACTAATCTAAGTGTATATGGAAGGGGGATCAATATCTACCTATTTAAAATTTAATTCACAATGAATTCATAATAAGTAGAAATTGAAACAAACAAGTATTGACTTATTCGATTCTCGAATGCGGAATTAAGAGAGAATCGAATATTTCAATCTTGCACAAAAATCATTCACACATATAAGCAATCAACACAAATGATTTTTATCCACGAATCGCCTCTTTAATGATATGTGCGTCTCCAACTCGGAATCCACCAAGCCCCGCACTTGTTAGCTCGAATCCTCAAGCCTCTTGTACACCTCCAACCCGAAATCCACCAAGCCTCGTACTTGAATGCTCGAATATACGAGCTTGCACCTCGCCGGAACTCCATCGACGAACTCACCGGAACTCCACCAGTGACTGTAATGGTGTTTGAAGATTTGGGTGTTTCTTCAACACTCTATGGCTCTCATGTGAGAATGATATGCAATCTCTAGCTAAAATGAAAAAGCCATATGAAAGTAGAACAAAATCAACTCTCAAGAAGAAGTTAGTTCAATCTCTATCAAGATCTTGAAGCCCTAGCTCAATGGAAAAGATGACTGCAATGGTTTTTCACTCTAAGCTCTAACGCTCTTCTTCTTCTTAGATGCATAACCTAAAATGGTTTGCCTCTCTTCTATATAAAGAGAAGGAGAAAAACCTAAGGTTATTTGGGTCAAAAGACCAAAAGGGTATAAAATCCCTGGCCAAAAATTGCGCAGGAAGAAACCTAGATTTTGCGAACCGGCATTGGTATCGATACAGCCAAGGTGTGTATCGATACAGGCTTTCAGGAAGCCCTTGTATCGATACTGGCAAACTTGGTATCGATACAGGCTTCCAAGGAGCCCCTGTATCGATACAGATAAAATTAGTATCGATACTAGCAGTGAGTATGGATACTGACCCCAGACAGTATCGATACTAACCTGCCCATAAGCTAGAAAAGCCTCTAAAATGTGTCTAAATGGGTTCTCAATTCATCCTAGCTTATGTGGCTAAGTCCTAATGCAATTTAACCACCTATGAATGATAAAACAAGGTAACTTACCAATGTGTGGTAAGTTCCGGTGGTGAGTTGAGTCCGATGGCGTGCTTTCTCTTCGATAAAGTGTGAGTTTGCACGAAGGATACACCCTAATTCTAACTCAAGCAAGGAAATACATTTGAGTACATTGTCTCACCATGAATATTGAAAAACCCAAAGGGACCTTTCAACTGGAATAACCATCAAGAAAATAGTAATACGAATGACTGACTAATCTCTCAAGCATTTGATCGATGAAAGGAAGAGGAAAGTGGTCTTTCCTCGTGACCGAATTCAACTTTCTGTAGTCGATTCAAACTCTCCACCCAGTGGTTACACGAGTGGGAATTAACTCATTCTGGTCATTTTGGACTACAATAATCCCTGATTTCTTAGGTTCAACTTGAACAGGGCTGTCCCAAGTACTATATGAAATGGGGTATATGATACCCACATCTAATAACTTTAGGACTTTGGCTCTGACAACCTCTTTCATATTTTGATTAAGCCTACGTTGCATTTCTCGTGAAGTTTTGGCATTTTCTTTTAAATGAATACGATGCATGCACACAGAAGGACTTATACCCTTAATATCTGCTATGGTCTACCCTGAGGCTAATTTGTGTTCCTTAAGGACATCAATTAGTTTGTCTTCTTGTTTCTCAATTAACTCAGAAGCAATAATGACAGGAAGACTCTCATTTGGACCTAAGTATGCATATTTCAGCTCAGATGGTAATGGTTTTAAGACCAATTTAGGTGGTGACTCAATAGAAGGGATATGTTTAGACTCAATAAGTGGTAGGGTTTCTACTCTGGCTTTCCAAGTTTCTATGTCTATGAGAGGGGTAGAATCTAACAATACATTGACTTCTTCACTAATACTATCTATATCAAAATCACAACCAAAATTAGCTATAAATGTAAAACAAACCCACTTATGTATATTTAGTATCACTTAACAAATCTTATATATGTATTATTTTATCAAGCGAGAGATCGTTTTAGAATTTTGGTTTGGATCCAGCCTAGTGGATGACTAGGTATTTTATATTAATGAATAGGGTTGATTGGACATGATGAGATGATATGGCATTTGTGGATGAATGGAATGATTTAGAAAGTACTTATTATGGATAAATCATCTCTTCTACAGGTTTATGACATGTTTCAGACCTTGAAAATACAAGGGAAACTCTGGCGAATTTTTCGTTGCCCTGGTCATATTTTGAGGTGATTAATGATATGGATAGCTACATTAGTTTAAATTTAATTAGGTTTATAAACCTTCGTTTAGTACTAATTAATCACCTTGTGTAGTAAGCCTAATGCCTCGAGATGCGATGCAATCTCTTAGAGATTTGAGTTTCAAATTAGAGTGTTACAAGCTACCTTGTCAATCCTACATGAATACACCCATTGCTGAGAGGTTTCAGATAAAGACTCAAGAAATCTCCACAAAGCATCTTCCTCCATGGACATAAAATCTACACCACTTCTAGACTTAATTAATTGACGGTTTTGTAGTGAAAGACCCTCAAAGAAGAATTGGACTAACTGTGATTTTCCAAAACCATGGTGTGGGCATTTTAAGATAAGATCCTTAAATATCTCCCAACATGTGAAAAACTGTTCACCATCATTTTGAGAAAATTACATTATCAGTCGACGATAGTTGGTAGTTTTGTGCATATAGAAAGAATTTAATCAAAAATTTATTGCACAACTCATTCCAAGTAGTGATGGAATTGGGTTCCAAGGAGTACAACCAGGACTTGGCTTTGTCCTTCAAAGAGAAAGAAAACAGACGAAGATGAATTTGTTCCTCATTAACATTGTTATATTTGACGATGGAACAAATATCTAAGAAATCCTTAACATGGAGGTATAGATCGTCAGAGTCTAGACCATAAAAAATAAATAACTAATTTATTATCGCTCTCATTTCTCAAATTGTAGGCAAAACAATACATGACGGGTTTGTAATCTGAATTGGAGTATATTGATCTCTAAGGGTTCTACCCTGAATTTGATTTCTATCCCCCATCTCAGAAAAAGTCGACGAACCATTTTCAGAAGAGTATATTGATTCTTCTTTAAAAAATAGGATTTTCAAATATCTCAATTATGTTTTCCAGTGTGACCACACTTGTACTACCCTTTTTTTTTAAAACAAAAATATTAAAGACTACCCAAACTAAAATGCAAGGAAGGATCCTAAGATGATGCGCACCCATAATGTAAATAAACAAGCAATCCTAATAATCTAAGATCACCGATTTAAATAATTCTAGTGATACATCACACAAGAAAGGAAAAAGAAATTGTTCATACTCTTTGAAATCTAACACGTACTCCAGTTCAATACGCTTTCACCCTCAATTCTAAGTCCGTGAATCACTTGTCTATACTTACGTTACGTTAATCGATGCTTCACTTTCTTTAGAAGGCAAGACTCCGATCACAAGGAAGTGAGAAGAGGAAGCATTCCAATTAACCTCACTAGTCGACTTGCTTTTTTACTTCGTAAGATAGAAAGGGAGTCTACGTACGTCACTTGATAGACTGTATCAAAAATCTAGAGTTTTCCTACGAGCTATACCTGTCCTAGATTTAGTTTCTACTCGATTTTAGACGGTGATCCTTCAAATTAATTATCCTAACGAGTGGGTGACTCGTATTTCTTAACAGATAAAAGTACATAGCATTAAATCTTTCAAATTGTAACCTAAATCTAGCACACAAAAGCAACCAGTAACCACGTGCTAATGCAGTGTTTAGATTTGCTCACCTCTGGTGTGTAACCTTCTGTGAGGTTAACTTAATACGCTAGGAGAAGTCCGTTAATGATGAATAAGAATATGCTTTCCTCCGATCCTTCAGCACGCTAAATCACTTTTCACTTCTTCTCTCGAAACCTGTAAAACAAAAACAAAACACTTAAACTGTAAAAAGGAATTGAAAAAACTAACTAAATAAAATATAAAAAGTTAAACCTATCTTTTATTTTTGAAAGTAGAAAATAAAAACTTGAGAGAAAAATTCAATCAACTCTAAATCGTAATGAATATCGTTACTTGTCCCGGCAACGGCGCCAAAAACTTGATATGAATTTAAACTAACCTAAATTAAAAGATTAATTTAAATGAAATAATACTCGCAAGTGAATGAATCATATATAGATATAGCTCATATTACGAGGTCGATCCCCACGAGGACAAGAATAAAAAGTATCAAACTAAATCTAAAATTAATTAAATCCTAATCCTAGCATTTGAATTCATAGATGATTTAAAAACTAATGATTTAAATAAAGCAAAGAAAATTAAACAACTAATTAAAAAAAATTGAGTAAACCAATAAGAGAACTTACTAAGGTTCTCAGAATCCACTTTGTAGAACCCACAATAATGGTAGGTATAGATATTAATTTTCTTCTTGTTAACCACATACTAGGCTAGTAATCAAACATGCTAGTATAGAAGATTGAACATTAAATCCCTTTTTAAAACAACCTAATATATTATTCCACTTAACTTGAAAGATCAAAAATAAATTAACCCTTATATCTAAAACACCGAAAAACACAGATTATCTATTTTTGATATAATTCGTTACAAAACTAAGTTGATAATTGGTAGAAACTATCCCAAACTACATGTAAGATCATCATATGTGTCTAAGGTTTCATCCCTAACAATTATACCAAGTATGAATAATTAAAACATTAATACCACTTTCGAGAAGAAAAATAAACATCCACACACACCATTATTGTATCATCCACAAAGCTTCATCCTCAACCTTAGTTGAGGGTTCAACCACACATATTTGAAGACATAAAATAAATAAATAAATAATACTCCATTGATCATTCTTTTGATTTCGAAACGAAGGCTTTGTGTGAAAATAGGAAGCTTTGATTTCAATATCAAACGTTTTTTTTCGAAATGGAAAGCAAACTCAGTTCGACAGACTACTTTGATTTTGATACCACCTAGTTGCTTTCGAAATGAAGTTCAAACTCTATTCTGGAAAACATAAAAACTTGCTTTCGATAGGAACATTTTGATTTCGAAACCAATAGGCCAGTCTTGAAGACAGACACGCTTGTTTTCGATAGGGACATAGTTTCTTTCTAAAGTGCCTCCAACAAGAGAGTTTTTTTTTCGATAGGAAACTTGTTCGTATCGAAATCAAAGCGGGAAATCTCATTTAGAAGTTGCTAAAATTCAAATCATTGTTTGAATGGGATTCCTAACCAACCTCAATTTGTTTTAGAAGTTTCCTATACATACTGGGCGACCTACATCTCTATAAAAGGTTTATGGTAACCCTACTTTTCATAATCCCACACAATTGACTAGTTTAGAGTTTTACATTCATACTTCCAGCTTCCATGCTTATTGAAGAATACTAAATCCTTCCAACCTTAGTCTTTAAATCTTTGTTTGAGGTTTGCCGGTGGACTTCCTGTGTGTGAACTTATGGATGGATTCAAATTCGTGGTGATTGCTCGTATTGCGGGACTTGGTGGATTCCGAGTTGGAGACGCATCATGTGGAGATCAACTAAGTTGTAGTTTGTAGATTCGAGTCGTGGATATTACATCTGGCTGATCAAATCATGGAGTTCGAGTCTTAAGTTAGTAGGTAATGGTTTGTAAGTTCTCGTTAACTTAGTGGATTGTTTTGACTGGACTAGCTCCTGAGGTTTTTTTCAATTTGAGTTTTCCTCATTAACAAAAGTCACTGTCTTCATGTAAGGTCTATAAGTTTCTTCATGGGTTTTGTCAATTTGCGTGTCAAATACTAAATGTAATATCCAATTGTACTTGAGTTAGAGTTAGAGTGTCAACTCCATGATTCATCATCTTGAAGATTTAGAAAGATGGAAAAAAAGCTCGATTTAACTCAACTCAACTCACCAGCGGAACTTATCTTAGGATGGTAAGTGACTTAGAAACTCAATATCATAGGTGGTTAGTTAAAATTAGATTATATGGAATGGTATGGAAAGGTTTAAGGTGTTAAAACACCTTAGAATTAGTGTTTGGAAGGATGCTGCCAAAATACCACGGTTCTGCGGGGTACTGTGACCAAAAACTAGTTTCGAAACCAATATATTTGGTTTCGAAACCAAAGCTGAAAAATGATGTCAGATGATTTTTTGTTTCGAAACCAACATGTTGGTTTTGGTTTCGAAACCAAGCATGTTGGTTTCGAAACCAAAGTGTACTAAATGTTTTTTTTTCAACGTTTAACCCTCTTTCAAACCTATTTTGAATGATTCTAAAAATTTTACCTTCCATAAATGTTTTAGTTCACCATATATTATGAACTTTTAAACATTAATATAAGTGATATAGATCTAGATCTACACATATAAAATATCACTCACATGGGGTGATGTAGAAAGAAACACCATATGGTGTGTTCTAAATTATCACTTTTGGTGGAATATAGTTCTAAATTCAAAAGAGAAAAACATCACTCATTAGCCATGGGTTAATGTAATTTTAAAGAAATACCACCATACATGATTGTTCTTGATCTAGATCTACACATCACTCACATAGGGTGATGTAGAAAAGAAACACCACATGGTGTGTTCTAAATATCACTTTTGGTGAAAAATAGTTCTGAATCCAAAAGAGAAAAACATCACTCATTAATCATGGGATGATATTATTTTAAATCTTGATTTATAAACACTACTCACTAAACTTGGTGTATTCTAGATCTAGATCTAGAAAAATATTAGAATATTCATCACATGGGATGTTCTAGATCTATATCTAAAATCACCATTATAAATAGAGTGAGTTAGAACTATTTTTATTATCCATTTGTTGGATCAATAAACTCTAAACAAGTTATAGGAGAGCTACATTTATATCCTTAAGTTTTCAAACTTGTTACTACAACCTTGGAGGTGCTTTAACTCAAATCCTATGAGTTCCAAGTTCTAAAGAGAGAAAGTTCAAAGTCTTCATCATAGAGAACTTGATTCTTTTGAGAGTAAATTTATTCTAACACTTGTTCATAGAGATTACATCTTATGTGTTTAGAATGAACTTAGTTGTGAGCTGAGGCCAAGATAAATCCTTCCCAACAAAAGCCTTTACATTGTTTAGGTATTCCAGTGGAATTCCGGTGATTGAGCTTGAGGTGTCAAGTTCATGGTGATATGCTTGTAAGATTCAAGTACTTGTTCAAGGTGCGGGACTTGAAGAAATTCAAGTTGGAGACGCATTGAATACTCGTGGAATCGAATAATGATTCAAGGTGCGGGACTTGGAGGAGTTCAAGTTGGAAACGCATCACAGTCAACTAAGGGGCGATTTCATAGAGTTTCAAGTCGTGGCAGATCTGTACACCATAGCTGATAAGAATGTAAAGGGAGTCGTAAATCGTGTCTATCGAGTGGTAAATCGGTCTCGTTAACTCTTAGTGGATTGTTGCTGGACTAGGTCCCTGGATTTTTTCAGTTTGGGTTTTCCTCATTAACAAAATCTCTTGTGCATATTTCTATATTTATTTAGAGATTGAAATATTCGATTCTTGTACTTAATTCCGCATATTAAGAATTGAATAAGTCAATGCTCTTGTTAGAGATTTTTATTCCACTTATAATCCCCTTTGAAATTTTAATCAGGTAATAGTGTGATCCCTAACCATAGTTACATTGACATACGGTTAAATCCATTAAACCATAGGGCCTATATTGACTTTCAGGGTCTGTTTGGGTCGGGGGGGTTGATTTTACAAGTGAAAATCAAGTGTTGGGGATTAGATTTTTAAAGAAAATGAATGACTACTACTCCAATTGTTGATGTTTGGTAAGGTAGTAGAGAAAAATTAGTGAGAAATAGGTTTTTCTTTTTTTTTTCTTTTGTAAAAGAATAAAAATCTGTTTACTGGATAAAATTCTGATAAGGAAAGGGGGAGAGGAGCAGATCTAGAGACCATCCAATTGTTTAATTTTTTTTAAAAGGTGTAAAATTGCAAAAAAAAAAGCATCAGATCATAAAAAAAATAACCTAATCTGAAACTCAAATACAAAAAAACCCCAAATATAAAACCCATCAGATTGTTTCAACCAAAAAAAAATAGAAACTTAATTTTAAACTAAAAAAAAACCCTAATCTGAAACCCATCAGATCATATTGTTTCAAAAAGAAAATCTTAAACTCAAATACAAAAAAAAAACCTTAATCTAAAATCCACAAGATCATATGGTTTCAAAATTTCTAGATTAAAAAAACCCTAATCTAAACTGAACTAACAAAGAAAAAAACCTAATTCTTTGCCACAAGTTCGTTGTAGAGAGAGGATCTCCGGCAACCGTTCTGTCTTTGTCAAGTTTTCTGACCCCCTTCGTCTTCGTTGAGTTCGTAGGGTTTTTGAACCCTTCATCATTGAATAACCAGAGATAAAAATGAAAGGAAGGTGAGACAAGAGAGAAGTGGAAGAGAAAGAGACTGAAATAACGAAAAAACTAAAAAACAAAAGAATGACGTGGCATATATTAACCTATAAAGAAATCATTTTCTCATGGAGAAGGTGAGAACGCGAACCAGCATGGGGGAGTGCGTATGGTTTCTCTAAGCGGTCTTCAATCCCGTGATTTATGTCGAGCCAAACACTTAAAGTTGGTTGTTTTCTCAGGAATTCTGAAACACTACCCTCAAGTAATGCGACCCAAACACACCATCAGTTCAGATTTTCTAATTTCATAGAGATTGAAATATTCAGTTCTTGTTCTTAATTCCGCATATTAAGAATCGAATAAGTCAATACTCTGTTTTGAGATTTTTGTTTTTGGACTTAGATTCAAGTAAACAATTTTTAATTGTAGTAGGTTTTATCCCTCTCCCTAATTACACACTTTCAGTTGAATCTGACAATTGTAAGGACATTAGATTTTTACTTTAGAATTGATTCCATCATCGGCTTCAATTTGTGTGAGCTTTGATCTTCGAATTGTGTGTTGTGTGATATGTTTGATACACGTGTTTCGTTGTGTTCTAATGTACTATCATCTGATTTTTATATCTAAATTACTTTCATGGTGTCCAACTCGTAAGTTTAATATGGATTGCCATGGATTTTTTTATTTAAATTGTGTTCATAGCGTCCAAATGGTAAGTTTTTATGGATTGTCATAAATTTTAATTTGTACGTGTTTGTTATACCTTCAGTTTAAGTTGTTCTTTTTTTTAAGTAAAAATTTAGTTGTTCTTAGGGGATTGATGGTTACTTTGTCTCGTTCTCTTCACTTTGCATTATTTGATCTCTTCTCTTCACTTTCCTCTATCCTACATAAAATACTACATGCTAAGATTTCAAAATCAACTAATTATAATTCAAATTTGTATTTGGACTTGCATGCCTTCCTGAATTTGTTTTACTGTACCGTTAACTTTGAATAATAATTCTCAAGAAACCAAAATAACAATGTGTCTGAAAGTCTAAATGCCCTACGGTTTAGTTGGATTAACCGTATGTCAATGTGACTAAGGTTAAGGATCACACAATCACTTAATAAAAATTAAGCTGGTGATAAAGAATAAAACTAAAATCTCTAAACAAGAGTATTGACTTATTCGATTCTTAACATGCGGAATTAAGAACAAGAATCGAATATTTCAATCTCGTAACAAATATGACAAACATGCACAAGAGATTTTGTTTACGAGGAAACCCAAATTGGAAAAAACCCCGGGACCTAGTCCAGAAATCAATCCACTAAAAGTTAATGAAAACTTTCAAACCGATTTACCACTTGATGGACACGAATTACGACTCCCTCTACGCTCCAACAGCTACGGTGTGCAGTTCTTCTACAAATTCGAACTCCACGAATTTACCTCTTAGTAGACGTTGATGCGTCTCCAACTTGACCTCAGCAAGTCACGTACCTTGAACCAATACTTGACTCCTCAAGTATTTCACCACGAGCTTGTCACTTCCAAGCTCAACCACCGGAACTCCACTGGCACTCAAAAATAGAGTTTTTGGTTTAAAGTGGGAAGAATAGAACCAAGTTTAACAAGTTTGGAAACTAAGAATATGACATTGAAGCTCTCCAAAAACTTGTTAAGGTATAGGGTGATTGGTTGATGAACAATAAAGAGATCAACCATATTTATAATGAAATGTCTAGTACAAAACAAGGAATAAACAAGTTATTTTGGGTTTAATGCTAGACAACATTATTGAGGATGAGAGAGCATTCTATCCCACACACACATTATTGAGGATGAGAAAACAACTCATAAAGGTACTTTCCAGCTCAAAATGACAACCCAGATTCACAGATCTGGGCGATGGTATCAATACCATCATAGTGATATCGAAACCGTGTAGTGTCCGTTGAAGAAATCCAGCAAGTGGTTTCAATACCGTGAGGGGCGGTATCGATACTGAAACTCATCTGTTCCAAGGAGAGTTTTGGTATCAATACCACCTAGCATGGTATCGAAACCAGAAGTCATCTGTCAGCGACGCCAGTTTTGGTATCGATACCAACAGAGTGGTATCGAAACCAAAAATGTCCTAAAGACGCTTTGAAGTGGTATCGAAAGCGCAGGGTTGGTATCGAAACCATCAGGGCAGTTTCGATACCACTGAGCTGTTTTTCAGAAAATTTGTCTTTTTAAGACCTTTTGAGCTCTGGAAAAACCTTTCTTTGGTCAATGGGAAACTAACCACCTATAGTCCTTAGGTATCTAAGTCACTTACCATCCTAAGATGTTTTCCGGTGGTGAATTGAGCTTCTTGGAGTCTTTCCATCACTTCGATGCGTACCAAGACTCGCTAACTCTAACTCAAGTTACATTGACCTTCTTGAGTTTAACTTTTGACACGAAATTTGACAAACAATAATATAAGGTAACCTCATGGTCCTTTCAATCTCCTCCTTTGTCAATTTCGTGACAAAAACCATATATAAGAGAAAAAACAAAAAATATTGAATAATCATCACTTTCTCTTATAATTAACTCAAGTAAAAAGACAACAGACAAAGCTCCCCCATAATTTCAGCACCTTGATTCTTGGGGTTTTGTCTTTCTTGTATTTCCTACGGAAAAAAACTCATACATAGCATAGAGTAGAAAAATAGTTTCTAAACTTAAAGGCACTATCCTGCAAAAAAACTCATACATAGCACAGGGTTCTGAGTTGTGCGACTTTTGCGGCTAGGGTTCCCATACCCTTTTTGGTCATTTGCCACAACTAACCTAGGTTTTGTTTGTTATCCATAAATATGACTAAGACAAACATTCTAGGTTAAAAAAGAAGGAAGAAGAAAAAATATTGCTAGTTTTAAGAGAATAAGGAATATTGAAGAAACAAGCTTGTGTCATCTTCTCCATGGTTGATTCTTCCAAGCTTTTGTGAGGAGAAGATTCTTTTTTCCTTGAGGGTGGTTTCATACTAACTCACTTTAGAACTTCATCTTAGCTAGAAAAGTTTAACACATCCATCTAGCATGAAGATCTAGTAGGTCTTAGAAACCCAAAGACTTTCCAGCACTTTACAGTCACCGGTAGAGTTCCGGTGAGGTCGTCGGCGAGGCTCCGACAAGCTGCATACTTGATAGGGTTCAAGTGAAGCTTGTGGATTCAAGCACATAAGTGTGAGACATGGTAGATTCTGAGTTGAAGGCACACTTACTCACCATTGAAGAGGCGGTTCATGGATTCGAGGCATGGAGAAAGACCGGTCAAGTTTTTGCCCGAGGGGATTCTTGTGGTCAATGTGAACGGTTGTAAGATTTCTAATAACTCTTAGTGGTAATTTCTGGACTAGGTCCCGAGGTTTTTTCCGTTAGATTTTTTCCCGTCAGTAAAAATCATTTGTGTTGATTATATACATGTGAATGATTTTTGTGCAAGATTGAAATATTTGATTATCCTTTAATTCTGCATTTGAGAATCAAATAAGTCAATGCTTGCGTGTTTCAATTTTGTATCATTTAGCTTTATCGTGTATTAAGTTTTAAATTGGTAGATACTGATCCCCCTTCCATATACTCCTGGGTATAGGTGATATTTCAGTCCAGACATGAATAAATAGAAGATGACAGACATGAATTTGTTTTAGTGTTGATATACTTTTGTCAACACTAAATTATCGTATATATAAATAATAGTTAATTGAGATAATGTAAATTAATTACCATGCATGCATGTACGTACCTTGTTACTGGCCTGACGCTCATTCTTTAGATAATGGTTTATATATCCACCAACATTAACTAACAACACATCGAATACATTGATAGCCATCTAATGAGTTATATCACATCATGAAAAGCAACAATGATCAGTACATATCACTTCATACAAAACAATAATGCATTACTTTTATTTTAACTTTCTCTAATTGCGGCTTCCAAATAGTCACGAAAGCATATGGGAAAATCAAATAAAAATTTGATGGAAGTAAAACTCCTCACTTCAAGACTACTTTTGTTAAATTTTCATGAAGCCGAACAGTATCATCGCAAATTTGTTTTAAGATTGTTGGAAAATATGGGTTTGATTTATTGAAAATTGGATTAACACAAAATCGAAATTAAAAATTAATAAAAACTTATCTGAAAAATTGATCAGGATTTGTATTAGACACAAAGTCCTTGAGATAAATTTGTTCCCGCAATGGTGTTCCGATTCTACGGACGTTTGTCTTCCATGATACAATGATTACATCATATAAAAGCAGCACTTCAAATCTGTATGACCTAGCGAAATGAAAATTACTTGTGCTCTTACACATGACTCATAAAAGCACCCATAAAGACTTTAAAAATTTATGCAAAACTAGTACCAAAAAGTGAAGAAGAATAGAGTTTATATAATCCCTCGTGACTCCATAAACTACGAGGTATCTCTCCATGGAGACCTATGTCGTATGGCCCTTAAAAGGTACCCTCAAGAGACACAACTCAAGAAATAAAAGTAAAATATTTTTCACTCAAAATGAATAATTAAAATAATTAAATAATTCTAACAATTTGGAGACATGTTAACTTAAATCTACTCGACATTGGTGGACGAATGACCGGGTTGTGCTATTGGGACACACTTAGGGCAATGATTATAAAAAACCCCAAAATTTGGGGTTTGGGGGAGGAGTTTGGTTGTTTAAGGTTTAGCAAGTACCATGGTCTAAGGGTAATGTTAGGCCATGGTACGATGTTGAGGTGTGGCGGATTTTACAATGTTGTGTGGCATAGGTGATGTCGTTGGTTCCCAACAAGTGGAATCTAGTGGGAACAAAGAGAGTGAAAAGGGAGAAAAATAGTCGTTGGGCTCCCAATAGTAAAGAAATTAGCAATAGAGTCTCTGTCGATCCCTCAAAACCTTTATCCCAGCCTCAAATTTTGGATGAGAGGGGATGGGTCTAATTGTTTGAGATACCCATAGTACTTGCCCAGACCTCAAAGATAGCATATTTTGGTTGTTTGAAGTATCCATAGTCCTTGCCCTTAAAAAGGGTGTTAAGGAAGGCCACTTAGATATATTCAAGGGTTGATTTTTAGTGATGATGTTCTCCTCCCCTATGTGGATCATCCTAAAAAAAAGCATGATTTGTCACCAGTCATGTGCCTGCTACAACCAATATCAAGAAACTAATCAAGTGAGTTACATGCTTTATAAGCAATTAAAGCAACATTAGCCTTCAACTCACCCTTCCTAACCCATACTAATTTTTCTTTTGTATTGCCTTGGGTGGGTTTAGTGGTCTTAGAAACAACTACCTTGGATTTAGTTGGTTCCTTTTTTGGTTGTAAGGAGTTTTACCTTTGGGTACATTACCTTGTGTACTCATTCTGAGCTTTGAGATCTCACTAGATAGGTTTCTTGCTTTTGCTTGCAATTCTTTGTATTGATAGAGGAGATTTGCTTTTCTTTGTTCATTGCAAGTATCTTCCATATAAAATTTGCAAGTATTTTGCAAGTGACCTAAAATACCACAATATGAACACATTTTAGCAAAATAAGTACCTTTTGCCTTACCCAGATTTTTGCTAGCTTGGATGGATAGGCTCTTTGGAAGGATCTTTTGGACATGCACCTCTTTCATGTACTTTGTTCCTTGTGGTGAGTTGGAACTCGTTGTAGCATCATAACCCAGTCCCTTCTTATCATTTGTAGTTTTGGCTACTTTCAACAAGTTAGAAATAAAATTAGAACCATGACTAAATTTATCTAACAGGTCATTTGATGAGATTAAGTCTCTCTTGATTGTAGCAAGTGTGGAATCAAAAGACTTAATTTCATCTAAGTTTTTTTCATGATCCAACTCAAGAGAGTTAATTTTGGTAAGTAGCCTTGAAATCTCTTCTTCAAGTTGCTTTGTTTTGATGGAACTTTCTTGCAACTTGATCATGGTTTCATTCCTTTCAGTTTGCATGAATGTTAACTTCTCATTCAGCACTTTGTTCTCCTTGGATAGATCTATGCTCTTTTAGAGGATATTTGTACACAATTCCTCCAAGTCTATTTCTTCATCACTCTCTTCATGTTCACTAGAAGTGTCAGCATTTCTGTCTCATCCTCAATAATGTTGTCTAGCATTAAACCCAAAATAACTTGTTTATTCCTTGTTTAGAGCTAGACATGTCATTATAAATAGGTTTGATCTCTTCATTGTTCAAATAACCAATCACCCTATACCTTAACAAGTTTTTGGAGAGCTTCAACTCTATATCCTTCGTTTCCAAACTTGTTAAACTTGGTTCTATTCTTTCCACTTTAAACCAAAAACTCTATTTTTGTATGCCGGTGGATTTCCGGTGGTTGAGCTTGGAAGTGACAAGCTCGTGGTGAAATACTTGAGGAGTTAAGTATTGGTTCAAGGTGCGGGACTTGCGGAGTTCAAGTTGGAGATGCATCAAGGCCTACTAAAAGGCAAATTCAAGGAGTTCAAATTTGTGGAGGAACTGTACACCATAACTGTTGGAGCGTAGATGGAGTCGTAATTCGTGTCCATCGAGTGGTAAATCGGTTTGTAAGTTTTCAATTACTTTTACTGGATCATTTCTGGACTAGGTCCCGTAGTTTTTCCCAGATTGGATTTCTTTGTAAACAAAATCTCTTGTGCATATTTTCATAACTATTATGAGATTGAAATAATCGATTTCTGTTCTTACTTCCGCACATTAAGAAACAGATAAGTCAATACTCTTGATTAGAGATTTTAGCTTTGTTCTTTATCACCTGTTTAATTGTGTGATCCTTAACCTTATATTGACATACGGTTAATCTAACTAAACCATAGGGCATTTAGACTTTCAATCGGTATCAGAGCGGGTTCACTTGTTGGGTTTAACAACTTGAGTGTGATCCCTATTTTAATGGTCACCCATGAAGGTACTAGGACTGTTAAATAGCAAAGCTTCAAATGTTAACTACCTAATTCGAATCTATTAGAATGGATGACAATAAAACCTTTGATGAATTTTATGCCAAATTGAATGACATTGTCAACAACTCTTTTGCTTTGGGTGAAGTTATTTCTAACTCCAAAATAGTCCGTAAGGCTTTGAGATTGCTTCTTGAGACTGCTGCTTTCTCTTAATTCCATTGAGCCTCTTAATCCACTAAAAGTTGTTTCCCACGCACACATGTTCTTCCCTAAAATATGAATGGAGAAAATAACTCATAAAGGTACTTTCCAGCTCAAGATGACAACCCAGATTCGCGGATCTAGGCGACGATATCAATACCATCATAGTGGTATCGATACTGTGCAACATCTGATGAAGAAGGCCAGTAAGTGGTTTCAATACCGTGAGAGGCGGTATCGATACCGAAACTCATCTATTCCCAGGAAAGTTTTGGTTTCGATACCACCTAGTAAAGGCAGTTTTGGTATCAATAACGATATCGAAACCAAAAGTGTCCTGAAGACACTTTTGAAGTGATATCAAAAGCATCGGGTTGGTTTCGATACCACTGAGCTTTTTCTTAGAAAATTTGTCTTTTAAGACCTTTTGAGCTCTGGAAAAGCCTAACTTTGGTCATAGGGAAACTAACCACCTATAGTCCTTAGACATCTAAGTCACTTACCATCCTAATAAGATATTTTTCGGTGGTGAGTTGAGCTTCTTGGAGTCTTTCCATCACTTTAATGCGTACCGAGACTCACTAACTCTAACTCAAGTTACATTGACCTTCTTGAGTTTAACTTTTGACACGAAATTCGACAAACAAAAAAATGAGAAAACCTAATGGACCTTTCAATGACCAGAGAATTGAAAGCATAACCACCATAAGAGCTCTCCTCTTTAGTAGCTGAAACCTCACCTTCCTCCGTTTCTGATAAGCTAGCAATATGTTCAGCACAACCACTTAATTTATTTCCACCATCTCCCTTAGATATGTCAACCAAATCCTCCCCATAAGCTGGTCCAAAACTTGGAGGAATGCTAGGATTAACCGACTGAGAGTCATCTACAACACCACCATGAACCAACTAATAGCCCCACCCCAATTCAAAGTGGATGGAAGATTTTCTGAAGGAGGAGGGGTAACATCAACTACTACCCCATTTCCCTTCTCTAATTAAGCAACCTAAACTATAGATTCCAACTGCCCCATAGGGACGCCCCTTCCTTTCTTCAATTGCAAGATTAAAACTTATCGTCAGACAAGGTTTAGAATGATGAACATCCCTAACAATCTAAACGTCTATAACAACAACATTATTCCCAGGTACAGGTCATCGAACTGCATTATTTCCCACCTTTAAAGGTTCTGCAACCTTATGCTGATTTTGATTTCCTGTTTAAGAAATCTCAGCCACCTTATCGAAATTAGTTAAAGAGCATTTATTACCAACTAACATGTTTTGGAGTAAACCCATATGGGCATTTGTTGTGTACTAAATGCATATATATTACCACATATATAGGACTAAAAGCCCAATCTTGTTATAAACTACACATTTGAGGAGACCAAATGGTGTAATACTAGTATGTAAACATATATATCAAGTAAGGGAAAGATTCACTCTTATTATCACATAATCAACTTGATTTTTTACCTGTAATAAAATGGTTACAAAGGGGGGTATTTATAGGTGGACTTAATGGGGTTTGGTGGCAGCCACCCAACAATACACATGGGCTGCCACCCCTCACATGGGCTGCCACACAAGTGGACAGCCATATCATCATGTAACATTCCCCCTTGGATGTCCAATTGGTACTTGTTTAATGCTCCCCTGATAAAGTAATCCTTCAATATATGTATGTTTGACGATACATATGTCTCATACCAATTCCATAAACTAGCTTTCTGAATGTAATTGTTGGTAGAGACTTGGTGAATAAATCAGCATAATTCTCAGATGATTGTATCTGCTGGATATCAATTTCATGACTCTTTTGGAGGTAGTGAGAATAAAACAGCTTTGGTGAAATGTGTTTGGTTCTATCACCTTTGATGTAACCTTCTTTAACTTGTGATATGCAAGCGGCATTGTCTTCAAAGATAATTGTTGGTACATTAGTGATGGAGGCTAGATTGCAAGAACTTCTAATGTGTCCAATTAGTGATCTCAACCATACACTTTCTCTTGTAGCTTAATGCAGAGCAATAATTTCTGAATGGTTAGAAGAAGTAGCTGAGGAACTTTGTTTGTTGGATCGCCAAGAAAATGTTGTATCACCACTTGTGAAAACATACCTAGATTCTTAGAGTAAAACAATCCCAAGTCTGTTGTTCCACGAAGAAAACGGAGAATTTATTTTACACCTATCCAATGTCTTCTTGTCGGTGCTGAACAAAACCTGGCTAGCAAATTTACTGAAAAAGCAATATCAGGTCTAGTACATTGGGCAAGATACATCAGTGCACCAATTGCACTAAGATATGGTACTTCTGGACCAAGCAACGCTCCATTATCCTCCCTTAGACGAAATGGATCATTTTCGACATCTAATGATCTTACAACCATATGGGTACTAAGTGGATGTGCTTTATCCATATTAAAACGTTTTAGAACATTTTCAGTATACAATGTTTGATGGAGAAGAATTCCATGTGATTTGTGCTCCATTTGCAAGCTGAGGCAAAATTTTATTTTTTCGAGATCTTTCATCTCGAATTCTTTCTTTAAATATTCTGCAGCTTTCATGAGCTCTTCAGGAGTCCCAATTAAATTGATATCATCAATGTATACGGCAATGATAGCAAATCCATATTTTGTTTTCTTAATGAATAGACATGGGCATATAGGATTGTTGACATATCCTTCCTTAATTAAGTATTCACTGAGACGATTATACCACATTCGTCTGAATTGCTTTAATCCATACAAGGCTCGTTTTAGCTTAAGTGCATACATATGGCGTGGTTTTGCTTCAGGCAATTTGAATCCTTCAGGGACTTTCATATAAATATATGTATCTAATTTTCCGTACAGATATGCAGTAACCACATCAATTAGATGCATGTCGTGTCCTTCTGAGACTGCTGGACTAATTAGATATCTAAATGTAATTACATCCATAACGGAAGAATATGTTTCTTCATAATCAATCCCAGGTCTCTGCGAGAAACCTTGTGCCACAAGCCGTGCTTTATAGAGAATGACTTCATTTTCTCATTTCGCTTTCTAGCAAATACCCATTTGAAACCTACAGGGCTTACATTTTCAGGTGTTGGAACTACAGGTCCAAACACTTCACGTTTTGCAAGAGAATCCAATTATGTTTGGATTGCTTCTTTCCATTTTGGCCAATCTTTTCTATGTTTACATTCCTCGACAGAGTATGGTTCAATACCATCATCATCTGTAACAATTTGAGTAGCTACTGAAAATGAAAATATGTCATCGATAATGATTTCATTGCGGTCCCACACTTCTCTATTACATGCATAATTTATTGAGATTTCCTCATTTACAGGCACCTGTTCCCTTTCAGGGGGTTGTTTCTTTTCAGGAGTTTGTATCTCTTTAGGAGTTTGTATTTCTCTAGAGAGTGTGGACTTTTTAATAGCCTCTTCTAGTGCTATCTTGCATAAATTGTGATTGGCATTTCCGCTTCTGGGGAATAGAATCTTTTGAACCAAGTGGTCATCCACGCTTTAGGCGTGCTTTGGACGAATCATTTGCCGCAATATTCGTAGTTTGTCCTACAGGGACAACACGTCCTGCTGGGACCTCAATTCGAGCTGGAGCATTTGTAGTAGGTACATATGACTTAGTTACTTTTCCTGCATCATTGAATGCATCAGGTATTTCATTAGCTATCTTCTGGAGCTGAACAATCCTCTGCACTTCAATTTTAGATTGATTGGTGCGAGGATCGAGATGAGACAAAGTTGGTGTATTCAAACAAGGGGACGACCGGGCACCAAACAAACGAGGGCCCAACAAAAGAAAGAAAACTAAATGAAGCGAGATCCTTCACAGTTTGAGATTTTCGAAGAGTCTCAGTCAAAACCAACAAAGAGTAACTAGAAGAAGCCGAGAAAATCACCAAGGAAATCACCAAACCAATCGAAAAAGAAGTGTGACCCTTATACGGAGACATCGAAGGCAACGACGATGAAGGCACCGACAAATTCTAAGGGGTCACCACCTGAAAGAACGAAGAGGGATCTGGGAGCATCAAATAAGGTACTAGAGAATGACATATATGGGAACTTACCAGACTTAAACAAACTCATACCATACTTAAATGAGATATTGGCCGATGATATTGAGTGGTCATGGTCGTGTATGGAAGCGAGTTCATCGCTGCCACGTGATCCACAACATGAACTGGGTGAAAATAATGGGGACGGTTGGGAACCGCCGGTATGGACAACACGGATGTGTTAGGAAGCACTGTATCCTTCTTTAGTTTAGGGCCTAACTTTGAGCGATGTAGAGGTGCAATAGGAACTTGTACAGCACAGCCAAAAATGCGAAGATGAGAAATATTAGGTTGATGCCCTAAAACAAGTTGCAAAGGAGAGTATTGATGATATGCAGTCGGACGAAGACGAACTAATGCAGCAGCATGTAAAATGGCATGTCCTCATGCTGAAATAGGTAACTTAGTTCTCATAAGCATAGGTCGAGCAATTAGTTGTAGAAGCTTAATAAATGATTATGCTAGACTATTTTGAGTGTGAACATGAGCAACTGGATGCTCAATGTCAATACCTACTGATAAGCAATAAGAATCAAGAGTTTGGAAAGTAAATTCACCTGCCCCATCAAGTCGGATAGAGTTGATTGGAAATTCAGGAAAATGTGCACGTAATCTAATGATTTGGGCAAAAAGTCGTGCAAACGCAACGTTGCGAGTGGATAAGAGGCATACATACGACCATCTCGCAGATGCATCTATCAAAACCATAAAGTATTGAAATGGTCTACATCTGGGATGGATAGGACCACAAATATCACCTTGAATCCGTTGTAGGAAAGTTGGGGATTCAATCATGACCTTAGTCTGTGATGGTTTGAGGATTAACTTACCTAAAGAACAAGCATTACAGGTAAAATCTTTGGACAACATAATCTTCTGGTTCTGTAGTAGATGTCCTTGTGAGTTCTGAATTATTCTACCCATCATGGTTGAACCTGGGTGTCCAAGTCGATCATGCCAGAGAATAAATACTTTTGGATCATTGAACTTTTGGTTTATGATGGCATAAGATTCAACCATTCTAATTATTGTATGATACAACCCAGAAGGAAGAGCTGGTAGCTTTTCTAGTATGTGTTTCTGGCACGAGACAGTTGAAGTAATGTATAGGTACTCTATATTATGTTCATTGACCGTCTCAAGGTGGTATCCATTACAACGGATATCTTTAAAACTTAAGAGATTTCTTTTAGATTTGGATGAATTCAATGCATCATTAATATGAAGTTTTGTACCACCTAGCAATATGATGCTGGCTCTACCGGAGCCTTCAATCAAACTAGTCGTACCAATTATGGTAGTCACATTAGCCTCGAGTAATCTCAGGGTTGTAAAATACTTATTGTCACGAAGAATTGTGTGTGTTGTTGCACTGTCTACTAGGCATACATCCTCACCATCTATCATGTGATTGGGTGTGCCTTTACTTCTGGATTCCATATCCTTTCATGTACAAATAAAATAAATAATAAGAATAAAGTAAAGATGACACACACAATACATATGGATATATATATATATATATATCATAAAAGGAAAATACAAACATTCATAAGCAAATACATATCATAAAAGGAAAGTACAAACATTCATAAGCAAATCAAAACAAAATACAACAAACTTTATTTGGTGAAAAACATGTTAATTACCCAAAAACTGAACCAAGTCACCACCTTCAAAATCATAAAAAGGATCAGGTAATTCTAAGTGGGTATTGTCCAAAGGATCACTATTATAGCTGAAATTCATTTCAACCTTAGCTTCAGACTTTTTGATAGAAGACTGGTAAAGATCTGCAAGATGCTTTGCAGTGCGACAAATACAAGACCAGTGCCCATGTATACCACAACGATAGCAGAATTCTTCATAGTTTTTACGAAGTTTATTCTGCAAACCTTTCCCTTTTTCCTGCTTCGTTTCTTTATCATTCAACTTCTGGTGATTCGATCTAGTTTCGTTCCACTTCTGATGGTTCGATTTATTTTTATCCGTAATTTCCCACTTCCGGTAGTACGGTGCATGTCTGGAATTATTGTGACCGCCTCGTTTACCATATCTACGAAAAAGACGTTGCATGTGCTTCAGGCAGTGATGCAGAACCTGTTGGACGGGCTGCATGATTTCTTAATAACAATTCATTATTTTGTTCAACTACGAGAAGACAAGATATTAATTCAGAATATTTCTTGAATCGATGCTCTCGATACTGCTGCAGGAGCACATTCGAGGCATGAAAAGTTGTAAAAGTCTTCTCTAGCAACTGTTCTTCAGTGACAGTCACACCACACAATTTCAGCTGTGAGGTAATTTTAAACAAAGCAGAGTTATATTGTGTCACAGATTTAAGATCTTGCAATCGCAGGATTAACCAGCTATGTTGAGCATTTGGGAGTATGACCAACTTCAGGCGATCATATCTATCGTTCAAATTGTTCCAAAGGGTCAATGGATCTTTAACAGTTAAATATTCAGATTATAAACTTTCACAAAGATGATGACGGAGAAATATCAAAGTTGTTGCACGACTCTGCAGGGTCGCAATATTACCTTCTTTTATAGTATCTCCGAGGTCCTTAGCTTGAAGGCTAAGTTCAGCATCAAGTACCCATGAAAGGTAATTATTTCCAGAAAGATCTAGAGCCTCAAATTCAAGTTTAGTTAAATTAGACATAATTACAATATCAGAATAACAACTATACCTTTGCTGATTTTATCTTCAAAAACCCACTCTTGTCGCCGAAAACTTAGTTTAGAACAATCGTGCTGATAACGTGTTATAAACTACACATTTGAGGAGACCAAATGGTGTAATACTAGTATGTAAACATATATATCAAGTAAGGGAAAGATTCACTCTTATTATCACAAAATCAACTTGATTTTTCACTTGTAATGAAATGGTTACAAAGGGGGGGTATTTATAGGTGGAGTTAATGGGGTTTGGTGGCAGCCACCCAACAATACACATGGGTTGTCACTCCTCACATGGGCTGCCACACATAGACTGCCACACAAGTGGACATCTACATCATCAAAAGAAGGGATAAAATGACCCTAGGTCCATGACCCAAGCTAGTGTGACCCGCACCATAAAAGAGTAGACTTAAGGTTTTGTTTTTTATGAGAATATTTTACTCACCATGCAAATCATCATATTAAAAGATCAGCTCGTTCTTACTCCAATCCCTTCCCCAAATTAACCCTAATAATAAAGATGTATTTTTGACTATTGATTTTAATTTATTGGATGATAGGATTTTAAGTTTAAGAATGAACTAATTTGAGGGAGTTAGAGGTCATCTGCACGTGGACCCCACATGTTCAAGTAACTCTGTGGTCACGAGACCTAGGGTTGTTGGACCCTTTTCAATATAAAACATATTATTTGAGTAGGGTTATTCAACACCACATTAAAAAATCCAACCAAGATGGTATAATAGAGAAATTCCTAATTTAGGTTTATATTCCTACATAAACCAAATGCTAGAATAGGAATGTATTGGATTCTTATTTCTATTTCTAGTTGAGTCAAACACTAAAATAAGGAAATGTGAAAGAATCACATTCTATTCCTACCATCCAAATATTTTTTGAGTATTTAAACCAAAAAGTATACGTGTAAAGATGATAGTGGTTGACTTTGATCTACATATATGATGAATAAATTTTCACAAAAAATCCGTTCTTGGATCATTTTGCAAAGAGCGACATAACAAAGGTATTTTAGAATTTTTTTGCAAAATAAAGTTCACTCAAGTATTTGCATTATATAATAGTATAGATGTACTTGGACTTAAAACAGTTTTTTTTCTCTCTACCGTACATGACAGGGACCTTTCCATTTGTACCTTTAGTTCCTTGTTTTCATGTTTTTTAAACTGTGGTGCCTAATTCGGTTGATCAAAAGTGAGTTTTGAACTTCATAAAATTTCAGAATTACCCTTCATCTTCACAAATATAGCACCATTAGTGTTGTTACTTAACTGTCATCTGATTTTTCACCGGTTGAGTTGTCGTGGTCGGAATCATCCCCAGACATGCAGATTACATTATCCATGTTCTATGCAACTATGCATAGACTATTCAAATCAGTGTTAATTTGCATGGTTAACTATGCAAATAACCATGCAAATCTATATTTGCATCATTGTTTAACAACATATATATACCTGGAGGGATGTTATTGCACCCCCTCTTAGAATGCCCCCTTATAACGCCCCTTCTTATGGGATCCACATGCGATACATCTAGAGGCTAAATTTTTTAGAGAATGTTCTTTTTACTATGTATATCATCATATTAAAAAATCAGTTCGCTTTAAAACTTCTAACCCCTTCAATTTAACCTTTAAAACTTAGCAACCTTTGTTTTTGATCGGTAACCGAAAAAAAAGGTGAAAGCTCCATGTTTTATGTTTGTCGAATTTCGTGTCAAAAATTAACTCAAGATGATCACTTGTAATTCTGAGTTAGAGTCTAGTGAGTCTCGGCTCACTTCGGTTAAAAGAGAAGAAATCTACAAAGGCTCCGAAGAACTCAACTCACCACCGGAAGACATCCTAGGATGGTAAGTGACTTAGAACACTACGTACCATAGGTGGATAGATTGCTAAGAGTGTTTCCCACACTGTTTGTTCTTGATAAAATGTGTTTTAAAAGATAAAATCTTAATCTGGACAGTTTTGGTTTCGAAACCAAGAAGCTTGGTTTCGAAACCAACTGCATTGATGGTATTATTTTATATAGGGAAAAGTCTGTTTCGAAATCAACCTTAGTTTGATTTCGAAACCAAACTTTATCTGATGACAGATGAAGTTTGGTTTCGAAACCAAAACTGTTGGTTTCGAAACCAAAACTCATCTGTCTTCAGATGAATTTTGGTTTCGAAACCAAACAGTTTGGTTTCGAAACCAAAACCACATCTATCTTCAGATGAAGTTTGGTTTCGAAACCAAACATGTTGATTTCGAAATCAAAAGGCAATAACCATCACAGAAGCTTGTTGGTTTCGAAACCAAATCAGTCAGTTTCGAAACCACATGTTGGTTTCGAAACCGACAGGCTTGATTTCGAAACCGACGCCCAGATTCGTTTTTCTGAGTACGATTTTCTGAGCTGTAAAGTAACTTTCTAACACATTATTGCTCATCTCCCTCTAAGCCTTGTTTTAGGGAGATAATTGAGCGTGGGAAACATCTCTAAGTGGAATGAGAGGCTGAATATATTATTCTCTCATCCCCAATAATGGTGTCTACCATTAGACCTAGAACTAATAATTTAGTCTAGGATTGAGCTGGACATCTTCACTATAAATAGGGGTTGAATCTTCAGTATTCAATCAACCATTCACCCTATTAATCAACAAGTTCTTGAAGAGTTTCAACTCTAATCTTTTAGCTCTCAAGCTTGTTGAAATTGGTTCAAATCCTTCCCATTTCAAAACCAAAACTCTGTTTTTGTTACCGGTGGATTTCCGGTGATTGAGCTTGAAGGTTCAAGCTTGTGGTGATATACTTGAGGAGTCAAGTATTGGTTCAAGGTGCGGGACTTGTGGAGTTCAAGTTGGAGACGCATCAACGTTTACTAAGAGGCAAATTCGTGGAGTTCGAATTTGTGGAAGAACTGTACACCGTAGCTGTTGGAGCGTAGAGGGAGTCGTAATTCGTGTCCATCGAGTGGTAAATCGGGTTGTAAGTTTTCAATAACTCTTAGTGAATTTTTGCTGGACTAGGTCCCGGGGTTTTTCCCAGTTTGGGTTTCCTCGTTAACAAAATCTCTTGTGCATATTTTTCATACTTGTTGTGAGATTGAAATATTCGATTCTTGTTCTTAATTCCGCATATTAAGAATCGAATAAGTCAATACTCCTGTTAGAGATTTTTGTTGTACTCTTATCACCTTAGTAATTTTTAATTAGGTGATTGTGTGATCCTTAACCATAGTCACATTGACATACGGTTAAATTCATTAACCGTAGGGTGAATTTAGACTTTCAATTGGTATCAGAGCAGGTTCACTTGTTGGGTTTAACAACCTAAGTGTGATCCCTATTTGTGTCTAAATGGATTCACAAAGAGAAGGTAGTGCTGTAAACAAACCACCATTATTCAATGGCAGCAACTATCCTTATTGGAAAGCCAGAATGAGGGCTTTCCTCAAGTCCCTAGACCAAAGGGTTTGGAGAACTGTAGAAATTGCTTGGTCTCCTCCTACCATGATGACTGGTACCGGAGACAACTCTAGGGAAGTTCCTAAACCGGAAGACCAATGGACCACCGATGAAACTGATGCTGCTACTAGAAATAGCAAAGCTCTCAATGCCATCTATGCTGCTGTAACAGCTGACGAATTTCGTCGTATATCTAATTGTGAAGTAGCAAAGGAGGCATGGGACATCTTAATGGTAACCCATGAAGGTACTAGGACTGTTAGAATAGCAAAACTTCAAATGTTAACAACCCAATTTGAAACCATTAGAATGGATGACAATGAAACCTTTGATGAATTTTATGCCAAGTTAAATGACATTGTCAACAACTCTTTTGCTTTGGGTGAAGTTATTCCTAACTCCAAGATAGTTCGTAAGGTTTTGAGATCTCTTCCCGAGAGATTTCAAGCCAAAGTTACGGCTATCGAGGAGAGTAAAGATATTGATGCTATTCTTCCTGAAGAACTTGCAGGAAATTTAAGGACATTTGAGGTTGGATTCAAATCTTCAAGGAAATCAAAGAACATTGCTTTTACAGCCTCAAGAAGTTCCAAGGAAGATGATTTCTCAAGTGATGACGAAATGGCTCTCCTTACTAGACAATTCAAGAACTTCTTGAAGAATAAAAAGGAGAAGTTCCAAAAACCAAGATTTGGTTCGTCTTCCAAAATAAGGCCACATGACAAAGTCAAGAACTTTGATAAAAAGTTTGAGAAGAAGAACTCTGGAGAAGTTCAATGCTTCAAATGTCATGGCTTTGGACACATGGCTAATGAATGTCCAAACAAAGCTTCAGCCAAAGCTAAGAAAGCAATGAAGGTCACTCTTGACGACTCCGACTCATCCTCCAATACTAGTGATACTAGTGATGAAGAAATGGAGGAAATGAAGGCTATGACTGCTACTCTCTCTCAGATATTCAAAAATGCTGACACCTCTAGTGATCATGAGGAGAGTGATGAGGAAATAGACCCGGAGGAATTGTGTGCAAATCTCCTCAAAAAGAGCTTGGACCTGTCCAAGGAAAACAAAGTATTGGATGGGAAGTTGTCATTCATACAAACTGAACGGGATGAAGCCATGATCAAGTTGCAAGAAAGCTCCAACAAAACAAAGCAACTTGAAGAGGAGATTTCAAGGCTACTCATCAAGATTAACTCTCTTGAGTTGGATCATGAAAAAGCCTTAGATGAAATCAAGTCTCTTAATTCCACTCTTGATGTAACCAAGAGAGACTTGGTCTTATCAAATAACTTGTTAGATAAATTTAATCATGGTTCTAATTTTATATCTAACTTGTTGAATGCAGCCAAAACTGCTAATGATAAGAAAGGATTGGGTTATGATGCTGCAACATGTTCCAACTCACCACAAGGAACAAAGTTCGTGAAAGCCAAAGAGCAACATGCCCAAAAGATCCTTCCAAAGAGCACATCCACACAAGCTAGCAAAAATATTGGTAAGGCAAAAGGTACTTATTTTGCTGAAATGTGTTCTTATTGTGGTATCTTAGGTCACTTGCAAAACACTTGCAAATTTTATATGGAAGATGTTTTCAATGAACAAAGAAGAGCAAATCTTCTTTATCAATACAAAGAATTGCAAGCAAAAGCAAGGAACCTATCCGGTGAGATCTCTAAACTCACAAGAAGTACACAAAGTAATGCACCTAAAGGTAAAACTTCTCACCAATCAAAGAAGGAACCAACTAAATCTTTGGATGTTGGCCTTATGACTTCAAAACCCACCCAAGACAATACAAAAGAAAAATCTGTTTGGGGTAAGAAGGGTGAGTTGAAGGCTAATGTTGCTTTAATTGCATATAACGCATGTAACTCACTTGATTGGTTTCTTGATAGTGGGTGTAGCCGACACATGACTGGAGACAAATCTTGTTTTATTCATTTCAAAAGTCAAGATGGAGGTTTTGTAACCTTTGGTGATGGAAGCACTGCCCATGTCAAAGGCAAAGGTACGATTGTGTTACCCGGTACTTCTGAAATCAGGGATGTACTCTATGTGGAAGGTATGAAAGCTAACCTTCTCAGTATTAGTCAAATTTGTGATTCTAATCATTCAGTGAAATTTACTTCCAATCATTGTGAAATCCTGAATGATAAGGGAAAATGTGTAATGATGGGTAGGAGGTCCAGTAGCAACTGTTATATGATTGATGCATCTCCTAACCTAACTTGCAATTTGTCTAAACTTGATGTTACTCACCTTTGGCATCAAAGACTAGGTCATGTCAATTTCAAAGATCTAGCAAAAATTGCTAACAAAGAACTAGTCCGTGGTCTGCCCAAGGTAAGTAAGTTGTTTGATGGAATTTGTGGACCATGCCAAAAGGGCAAACAAACAAGAAGTCCACATAAATCATCAAAAGATATTGCTACCACCAAACCTTTGCAACTAGTTCACATGGATCTCATGGGTCCTATGAGAACCGAAACTATTGGTGGAAAACGATATATACTTGTAATGGTAGATGATTTTTCAAGATATACTTGGATTGCTTTTCTTAGAGAAAAATCTGACACCTTTGATGAGTTTTTCATTATATGCCAGAGAATTCAAAATGAGCAAGAATGTAAAATCAAACGGATTAGGAGTGATCGAGGCACCGAATTCAAAGACTCAAAAGTTGAAGACTTTTGTGATCAAAATGGCATAAAGCATGAATTTTCAGCACCCATTACTCCCCAACAAAATGGGGTAGCTGAGAGGAAGAATCGTGTGATTCAAGAAATGGCTAGAGTCCTCCTTCATAGCAAAAATCTAGCACAAAGGTTTTGGGGTGAAGCTGTTTTCACAGCATGCTATTTAATTAATCGAGTTTATCTAAGGCCCAAAACTCTCAATACCCCTTATGAACTTTGGTTTGGTAAGAAACCAAATTTAAGTTATCTTCGTATTTTTGGTAGTCCATGCTACATTCTTAGGGATAGAGAGAATGCTGGAAAATTTGACTCCAAAAGTGATGAAGGAATCTTCATTGGGTATGCTTTGGATAGTCGAGCCTTTCGTGTCTACAACAAAAGGACCGAAACTATCATGGAATCTATTAATGTTGTTATTGATGATTCTGACATCTCTTCCTCCGTTGATACAGGAGAAGTAAATATTCTTGCTGAAGATAAGGTAACAAAAACTGGACATGATGAATCCTCTTCACAAGATACAAAGGTTGAACAAGCCTCTCCACATACCATAAACAATCGACCCGTACTTGTCGTTGTCTCAATAAACAATCGTGCGATTGCGGTATAAATATTATTGAGTGATAAAATTACGACCAATCAGCCCTGAACAAATCCCAGATTTATAAGTGCTTTAGAGAACTTCGCCTTATAAAATTCTCATAGAATCAGCCCCACACTCACATAGGTGACATCCTATTAAGAATATCCTCCAATACCCTACTTGAGTTCTCAAGTTATAGGAATCATTAATGCTTATCCTGAACAATCACTACAGGCAGCACTGTTACATCATAGGATATGGGTAAAAGAGATACTCTCCTCAATGCTACTGGTGAACCACACTTAATTTATGTTGTCCCTTTGAACCTAGATCCTAGGATCTCCAGTTAACTAGGTTGGATTTCCATTAAGATGATTCGTTAAATTTAGGCTTTAATCCCATTCCCCTCGATGTCACTAATTCTCTAGTTAAGTAAGAAAGAAATCGTGTGGTCTTAAAAGACTATTCACTAGAGATTAGTTCATGCAAAATTTAATCGGTATTACAGTATTTGAGAACAATATTCCACCTTACTGGAATATATCTTATAACTCATTTAGTTGCTTAACCTATCTGTAGCAAATTCGAGTTAAAATGGATATATACTGATAGTCTTAAAATATATTTCCATAATATAATTTTTCTGTCATACCGAACTCTGCATATAACTTTTTCTTAAAACAAAGGAAACACATGTCTCAAGAGATTATCGCTTGAAAATTATGTAATAGTTGCTTACTTAGTATTAGGTTGGCCGCCCTCATAACTCTCAATGTGTTTCCAATTATTAAGTTGACTTTTTTTTCTCAGTTCATAATCTATTGACATGTCTTCTACGGATTCCGGTCCAACTATGATCGACTGTATTTTCAAGTGATTCTTTAGAACCTCATATTACTGCACATGCTCACTTTGAAATTATGATTCTCTCTTAATTCAAACACTTGAAAATTTTACCGTTTTCCGCAACAAGAATATTAGGCAAAAACTAATTGCCACATAACTCAAAATGAAAATTTTCTCGTTTTCCGCAACAAGAATATTAGGCAAAAAACTAATTGTCACATAACTCAAAATGATGATATTATCTAACCCCCACATTTTGAAGATATTCTCATAGACATATTATCATCTATCATCCCCCACATTTCATTACTATCCTTGAATTTTCACGTATTTAAATAATCATGAAAATCATGTCTAGGAAAGTATTGTATCGATCCCATCAAAATAGATTGACCAACTAAAATTAGGGATACAATATAAGTATAGTCATGAAACCGTTAATGAATATTTTGTAGATTTACCCAACCAATTATGTATGTAAAAGACTTACATCTTTCACATACTAATTTAAGCATTTCATGGTCAAACAAAATTTGTCATACATTTTTAATATTTTGGGTAGAAAGGGGCGTAACTTAATAAAGGGAGATACTACATCTTCTAACCCACATCAAACATATCACAAGAATTACTACGATACTCATGATATGATCAAAATACTTACCTATTTTTATAATTCACAGTAACGTGCCCCAATTCTTCCATAACGCCAATAATTAGAAGTTTGCTCTCAGTATACATGGATATGCATCCTAGAAACTGAAATGGCATCTTGGGGGTTGAGAGGTGTAATTGAGCCTTGCTTTACACCTCTTGACTAGAATTGTTACAATAACTCATCACAACCGTTCATATCACCAAACGGACATGGTTAATCCCAGAGACATTTATGTGTTCCTTTTTACTCTCACAAGTCAAGTTACTACAAATGCAGTCAAGATCACCATTTTGTCATGGAATCGCCAAAGATATTTTCGAAACTGTGCGAGTGAAACATCACTATTGGATGAAATATATCTCTCCTAAACGCGGTCTCAAGTCTCAACCAACAAAACCATAAAAGTTTGGAATCTTTCAAGTGATACATGCAATTGTAATAACTTACTTTTATTACATCACGTACCTACAAAAATGAAAGAGTTGAAAATTTTCAACCGAAAAAACCAATGGGGCAGATTTGTGGCAATAGATCTGATAGATGACAGAGGTTGCTTTCGACTAAAACATTTGGTGATCCCTTCCGGAAAAAGGTTTGAAGGGTGGGATAGTTTCAAGACGGCTCTAAGTTTGGTGTTGAAGAGACCGGGAGGAATCAATATAGCCCCACGTTGTCAATTGCAGCAAAGGAAGCCTAGTTATCCGTCTGAGTTTGGGAAGAATGACAGAAAACAAAAGTCAGAGATCTTTAGAACGCATTTTGGTGCAAAGGTTTGCTCAGAGAAATCACATGTTAAGGGTGTCTGGGAAGAGGCGGTGGTGGACTCGGTATTCCCGCCGCCGGGCGACTGGAGGATGGTCCGTGATAGAATCCTATCCGCTCTAGAACTAACCGGAATATTGGCCATTATTCCTTTTGAAGATGATAAAGGAATTATTCATCCAAATTCAGTCGAGATTCGCCAAGTCCTACTTTCAAGAGGAAGGCTCGACTTTCTAGATGGAAGTATTACCTTTGAAGGTTGGCGACCAGATTCGAACAGCATTAAGAAGGAACCGGGGGAGCAAACAGCTTTCTGGGTTCGTTTAAGGGGAATTCCGTTCAATGTATGGAACTCAAAGACTGCATGCGAGCTAGCTGGTCATTGCGGACCAGTTGCGGAAATCAATCTAGAAGATTATAAAGGTATTCTGGTGAAGATTGTTAGTTTTGATAATTTGCCTCGATTCCCCCTGTTTCTGGAATTAGAAATCGATGATCGGAGTTACAAAGTAAGCTTAGAACCAATCCTTTCCGACGAGATCCCGTCGGTGAGTCGGATTTCAGACACCAGAAGTTGGGCTGACGTGGCGTCCACTCAAAAGCAAAGAGGGAATTTTGAATTTCAAACTCTATCTAGTATGGGCGGGCCGACAAAAGCTGATAAGGAAAGGACAAAGAGGATGGAAACAAAAAGTCTGGAAAAGTCGACCCATGAGTGTCGAGAACTGGACAAGAATATTAATGTGGGCAAAACTAACACTACCAACCTGCATCGGGATCGGTGTAATAAGGGGAATTTGGATAATCCGAGAGACCGTTATCATAAGAGAGGACGATCGAGACCGTGTACCCGTGACAGCCAAGGTAAGTCACTTTCATCATTTATGGGCTACGATAGAGTAGCACCAAGTGGCCCGGGTCTTATCTGTAGACCTACTACAATACAAAAAAAGGTGTGGTTACCAAAGGGTAGGGTAAAAGACAGCTTTTTCGAGGTGGGTTCGTCATCCAGTGGACCAGATGTATCCATCAATTTACCCGGTGATAATGTCACGATCACAGGCGAAGGTACAACCCAGGTGGGTATATTGGGTGTTGGACCTGGACGCACATCAGGCCATACTCCAGATGGCAGATGTTTTTCTCCAACCGTAACGGGCATCCCGAGATTGGCTCAAGGGCTTGAAAGTCTTGTTAAGCATAAAGCGAAAACTGAATACCCAACCATGATGGGCCCGAACACAGCTTATCAGATCAGTTGTGCGGAGCAAACTAGGTCGGAACAGGATCAAGCATTAATAGCCCTAGATGGACCGTTACAAGGCGGGGAGATCGTACATGCTGAAACTCCGATGAATGTGCTTCCTCTTCAACAAATATTCCCACAATATTTAGACCGCAGTAACTTAGAGACGCCCTTTTGGTCAAGGGAAGATGGATTGGAAGAGGCTACCCTGTACATCACGAATTCACAAGATCCTAAATCTGTCGATTCTGGAGGCCAGTCAATTAATTTTGACAAAATTAAGTTACATGAGGCTGTAATCTCGATTGGGAGACTGTTTGGAATATAGCTTCAGGGGCGGGAGAAAGAAATTGAGGAGAAAATTCTTGTTTCTTTTAGACCCAAGGCTAGCAGTGCGGGGGTCTGGGTTGAAGAGATCCCTAGCTGGCAGCCCAATGAGGAGAGAGAAGTAGATTATCTGGATGGGATGAGAGAACTCTTGGACGATCAAGATGTACAGAATCAGGTGGCTAAGGATGAAGCTAAATCTTCTCTTGAAATCAAACCAGCCCCTAGGAGGTTAGGTGGGATTAGTGCTGCAAAGGAGAGTAGTAGACTTGCTTGGTCATTGAAAGGCTCAGAACCCAGCTCGGAGAAGAGAGATAGGAGAGCAAACGTGAAAGGGAGGGTATTGTTTTCATGAATCTAAATGTTCTTTCCTGGAATGTTAGGGGTGCTGGACAGAAAATAAAAAGAGCAGTGATCTCGGATGTACTGGTAAGATGGAGACCTGACATAGTTATTTTACAAGAGACTAAGATGAGTGAAATAGATGAAAGATTGCGGAAAGAGCTGTGGAACATATCAAATGTTGAATATGTTTACGTGCCGGCCAGGGGTACTAGAGGGGGTATTATACTCATGTGGAGAGATGATTTGGTGGAATTGAAAGATTCAATGAAAGGATGGTACTCGATCTCAGGTCTTTTCAAGTCCAGGGTTCAAAATTCAGATTTCTTTATTTTCGGTGTGTATAGGCCGAACGACAGGCAATCAAGAAAGCATCTATGGTCGGAATTGGGGAACATCCTGGGATTGTGGGAGGTGTCGGGCTGTATTGGAGGGGATTTTAATGTTATCAGATTCTTGGAAGAGAAAAATCAAAATTGTCGGGCCACAAGAGCAATGGAAGATTTCAACAGGTTCATCGATGGTTGGGAACTTAAGGACTTACCTCTCAGTGGAGCTACCTTCACTTGGACGAGCTCCCAAGAGCATGCAACTAAAAATAGATTAGATCGGTTTCTTGTAAACCAAAAATGGGATTCGATGTACCCTCTTTCAACTCAGATGGCTAAGCTAAGACCGATATCTGACCATCTTCCTATTATGCTATCCTCAGAGGGAATTAAACTTGGCTCTAGACCGTTTAAATTTGAAATTATATGGATGCAAGAACCAAAACTATATGATCTATTACAGCAGTGGTGGAATAATATGCAATTTGAAGGTAACCCGGGTTTCATATTTTGCAAAAAGCTCCAAGGCCTGAAAGCTCTGCTCTGCATCTGGAATAAAGAAACTTTTGGTAGAGTGGATCAGAAAATGGATGCTCTACTGAGTAAAATCGCGGAGTTTGATCTCAAAGAGGAACAAGGATTATCTTCTCTAGAAGACTTGGTGGACAAGGTTAATATTAAGAACGAATATCTCAAGTGGGTCAAAATTGAAGACATTCAAAGAAGCCAGAAGATGAAGGATGCTTGGGTGGCTGATGGAGAGAGAAATTCGGCTTACTATCATAGCTATGTGAACCAGAGACGACGGGGAAACTTTATTAGCTGTCTTAATATCGATGGAGAACCAAATGACAGTCTACAGTGCATTGCCAATCATGTGGAAGGCTATTTTAAAACGTTATATGAGGAAAAGGATAAAAGACGGCCTTTCCCAAATAACCTCCAGCTGAAATCGATATCACAACAGGATTGCTGTGAGTTAGAGAAACCAATTGATGAGCAAGAAATATTGAAGGCAATGGGGGATATGGCAACTAACAAAACTCCGGGTCCTGATGGTTTTCCGGTGGAATTCTTCAGGCGCTATTGGATTATTATTAGAAAGGATTTCATGAGAATGATTGAGTTTTTTGAAGACACTGGGTTTCTCGACTGGAGAGTTAATTGTACTTTCCTCACGCTCATTCCCAAGAAAGTATGTGTGGAACTAGTCACAGATCTCCGCCCGATCAGTCTCATTAACATTGCCTATAAGATAATAGCTAAGTGCCTAGCCTCAAGACTGAAGAAGATATTGCCTAATTTAATTTCTCCATCACAAGGAGCCTTTGTCGCAGGTCGTCAGATTACAGATAGTATCCTTTTGGCAAATGAATGTATCGATAGCAGATTAAAAGAAAGGTTACCTGGCTGGATTCTAAAGTTAGATGTTGAGAAGGCTTACGATAAAGTAAATTGGATGTTTTTGGATATGGTGATGGAAAGAATGGGTTTTGGGAGGTTATGGCGTAGAAGAATCAAGACTTGTATATCCCAAGCCCACTTTGACGTTTTGTTTAATGGCGCGCCCACGGATAAGTTTAAGAGTCAAAGAGGATTACGACAAGGTGACCCCCTTTCCCCTTTCTTATTTACAATGGTCATGGAGGTCTTTTGCACAATGGTGGAAAAGGCTCAAAGTGAAGGGCTAATCAATGGATTTAGAATGGCCAGAAGGGGAGACCCAATCTCACATCTGTTGTTTGCGGATGATACGATGCTCTTCATTGATGATTGTCCCTCTCAAATCTTGTATGTGAGAGCCATGCTTCATTGTTTCAAAATAGTTTCAGGCCTAGCTATTAACCTATCTAAGAGTGCTGCAATTCCCCTAGGGAACACTCAAAATCAAGTGATGGTTGAGCAAAGTCTGGGCTGCAAGGTAGATAAACTGCCTATCTTGTATCTTGGAATGCCGGCAGGAGCCCCATACAACTCTAAACTGATCTGGGACCCATTATTGGAGAAGATGGAAAATTGTCTCGCTGGATGGAAAAAGAAATACCTGTCTTATGGGGGAAAAGTGATTCTGATTCAAAGTGTGATTAGTGCTATGGCTATATACTTGTCACAAACTTTTATTATGCCAAGTCAAGTCATTCAAAAAGCTGAAAGACTCATGAGGAACTTTCTTTGGAGTAACAAGGATGGATCTCATCGTAAAGCTCTGGTGGCATGGTCAAAAATCTGCCAAGATAAGGATAAAGGGGGACTAGGCTTTAGGGCCTTGAAGGATATGAACATGGCACTGTTATGCAAATGGCATTGGAGATTCTCTGTTGAAGAAAATGCATTTTGGAGAGGTAAGATAGCTGAAAAATATGGGTGCGACAGGAATGGATGGGATTCTAAGATCCCATACTGACCATATGGTACGGGTCTTTGGAGAGGAATTTGTGGGACTCTATCCATATTCAAAGATGGGGTTATTTCAAAGGTAGGCAACGGAAGAAGAGTTAGATTTTGGTCTGACCAGTGGCTCATCAATACTAGACTTCAGAATCAGTTCAAAGTTCTTTTTCAAGTCTTAAGGAAAAAGAATGCCTTCGTTTATGAGATCATGAAGCTGAATGAAGAAGGGGAAGTAGAATGGGATCTCGATGTGCCTAGAAGGATAGGAGATGAGGCAGCCCGAGAATTCATCGAACTATCTCAATTGCTGAATTCATTTCTTTTTCAGGAAGGACAGGACTCCAGAGCCTGGCGTTGGGAAAAGAATGGTATGTTTAGTGTGGCATCATGCTATAAGGCTATTCATGGTGGACCTTCAGCATCGGCATCTTTTGAAGGTATTTGGGATAGGATTATTCCAACAAAAATATCATTCTTTATCTGGCAAGTTTGTCACAATGCAGTGCCTACCCAAGATAATCTTGCAAAAAAAGGGATGGTTATTGTTAACCGGTGCTATCTATGTCGTAGTGCAAGGGAATCAGTGGACCACCTGCTTCTTCATTGCCCTCGTGCAAAGGAATTATGGCTTCACTTCCTATCAGAGTTTGGTATTGTTTGGGTTTTCCAGGAGAAAGTTATGGCCTTCTTTGATGAAGGATTAACTAATTGCTTCTCAGAGCAGGGTCAAATCCTATGGAGAGTGCTCCCATTTGCATTGTGCTGGATTATATGGAGAGAGAGGAATGATATATGCTTTAATGATAGAGAGAAAGGGTTTGAGAAGCTAGTTCTAGAGGTAAAAGCGCTACTTCTCTACTGGTTAAGCCCTTCCAAGAAGCTGGGGGGATTAGATTTGAAGATCTACTCTTCAAATGGGAGTCCATTGTTTGTAAGGTGTGATATGTATTGGTATCCGTTGGTGTTTTCCTCAAAACCCCATAGAACAGTTTGTATTCTTTCTCCCTCTATTAATATAAAACTTTTTATCTGATCAAAAAAAAAAAAAAGAGTTGAAAATTTTGAGATGATGTCAAATTGATTAACTTCGATAGTGTGAAGTGAACTAAATGGGCCCACAAAGCAAGGATTATATCAAACTTACACATAACTAAAAGTGCCCAATGAAAGCAACTGTTGACATGCAGTAAAAAATGTGACAACATAAGATTGCAAAACATGCAATAAAAACGGCAACATGTTTCACATTTTTCGAGCCCAAATTGCAAATTGTAAAATCAAATTTGCAGTCACAAAATGCAATTTTTGATTTCAATGTCTTTTGAAAATTTTTTCGAAAAAAGAATTATTGATTGGTATAGTTTTGAAGATCTCGTCGAAATCTTTCCAAACATATAAATTTTATTAAAATTTGATTTGTAGTTTAAAAGATATAACATTTTAAAGATTTAAAAAAAATAATAAACTTTATTTCTCTATAGTTGTCCACCTTTAAAAATTAAGAATGAAGGGTAAAATTGGTAATATATATAAGTAAAAGATGCACATAAGTTTGAAAAAAAATTAAAATATTGTTATTTGTTAAAAAAAAGGAGTGTACAATTTTTTTTTAAAGGAAAAAATGACTGTACAATCATTCTAGGCCTTTTTTAGTTTCGAAACCAACCGCCCGGATATGCACGATTTAGCTGTTTTTATGAGCTGTAAAGTGATTCTTTTTCACTTTTTTGCACATTCCCTCTTAAGCATGTTTTAGGGGAATTATTGGGGCGTGGGGAACACCTCTAAATGGGATGAGGGATCAATAGAATATCTTCTCATCTCTATTATTGTGTCTAGCTTTTGACCTAATACAACCTAGAGATTTCTAGGTTTGTGCTGGACATTTTGAGTTATAAATAGGGATTGAACCATCAATATTTAAAAAACCATTCACCCTATTTATCAACAAGTTCTTGGAGAGTTTCAACTCTAATTCTTTAGCTTCCAAGCTTGTTGTACATACTTTAATCCTTCCCATTTTAACTCAAAACCTGAGTTTTGTTGCCGGTGGATTTCCGGTAGTTGAGCTTAAAGTTTCAAGCTTGTGGTGATATACTTGAGGAGTCAAGTATTGGTTCATGGTGTGGGACTTATGGAGTTCAAGTTGGAGAAGCATCATCGTCTACTAAGAGGCAAATTCGTGGAGTTCGAATTTGT
>MVGT01003184.1:133625-162208 GCA_002174775.1 Macleaya cordata | reverse complement strand
AAAAAGAATCAAATCTTTGAGTGACAAGGCTCAATCATTGGTTGGAAAGATTGGAAAGCTTAAGAACAATAAGAAAGGTACGTATTTCTTTGGATCAAAATATTATTCAAAGAAAAAGAAGAGAAACAAGGCTAAAAGGGTTGTGTCTGAGACAACCAAACCTACTCATATGGACTTGAATCAAATGAAGACTTTCAAGAAACTCAAGTCCATATGGGTAAGAAAAAGTGATTTGACTTGTCTTGAATCTCGCACTACACACAATACCGGTAAGTCATCTAAGTACTTATTGGTTAGTAGTAGTGGTCGTTCCATTACTTGATTGTTGATGTTCTCACTCCTCCCCTTGTTTTGAATGCATATATTGTTGGGGTAGTTGAGTGAGTGTTCTGCTAGTTTGCATTTTAGTTGTTTGTTATGCATTCTAGTGTTTGTTGTATGTACTTGTAGATAAGTTCTATTGCAATTGAACATGACATTTCATCTACTAAGTATCATACTTTACAGCATGCCAATTTATTGTCAAATCATTTTTGGGACATGTGTGTATATTTTTGTGTTTGTCATCTTGTTTCTTTGTCAATACTGAATGAAGTGTATAAACCTTTGTTATTGATTGAGAAACAAACTACTACACAAGTGGTGACTATTGATGGTCAACCACATCCTACAGAATTTTTTTCCTGTAGGTTTGTATTCTCACTTTTTTCCTGTTTTGCATTACATATTATTTTTGGGTTGAAGAGTGAGTTTTGAAGATTAGTTTGCTTTCACAAATTGCATTCTAATACAAGTATGTTTTAAGTGTTCTTCCTGTTGTTATTGGCTATCTTTTATAGAATACTTGAACATATAAGAGATTTCACAAATCTGAATTGCTTTACTTTATTTTGATATAGCTTGTGAATCTCTTCTCTAAATCTACATACTCTCTTGGTTGATCTATGAATCTTGTGCACATTAGAGTCTCTTGAGTAAGTGTGATTTTATCCTAATTGGATTATTAGATAGGTTAGAATTGAAGCCTATGATTCATTTATGGACAAAACTAGCCGGTTGGACTATCTCTCACTAGGATATTGTGTTTTTGATGAAGTGCTGGAAAAATATTGTTATACCTTGTTATGAAACATCACCAAAACAGTAAGCTCTCGTAAAAGTTTTTTGAGCTTGGTGAAACACCAAATAAGTGAGTTCTCGTAAATATGTTGAACTCGGTGTTTGAACATCAAAAAGAGCGAGATCCCGCAAAAAGATTGGGAACTCGATGTTCTTTATTCTTCATCTTGACCTCATAGTGACCCACTTGGTTCCAATACAGGTACTTTCTTGGTTGTGTCTCCTCGGATAAGAGTCGCTTGCAAGTTCAAGGAAAATATTGGGAACAAGTTGGTAATCTATGTTTCATGCTCTTGAGTACCTCAAGTTTAATTCAAACTCAAACATGAAGGTCATTAATAGGTAACAATGTGAGATAGTTCTTTCATACTAGGTAAGGTTCATTTTTGAAGAAATTAGTAATATGGATAACCTTATCTTATTTTCCTTTTAGGATGGTCTCACACAATGATTTTGTTCTCTCAAAACACACACACACCATAATCAGGATATTGAGTGTTGTAGTTTTTATGATTGAGAACTAGCTTGGCTATATTTGAATAAATATTTGCAATTACATGATTAAGAAATTTTGATCGTGATTGTGTATTATATTATTGATAGCCTTGACAACATGATTTGGTCACAACACAACTCATCTACTTGCATGCATTGATTGTGTAGATTTGTTGAGTGTTGATGCATGTTGAATCGGATTCGTTTGAAGATTCAAATCTTTATCATGATCTGGTTGAGGGGGAACTTGTATGTTTTGTTTAATTGCATATATTTGTGCATGCATGCTCATGATTTGCATTAGGCTAATATTTGAAAAATATAAAAATATGCATTTTCTCCATTGGTTTTCAAAACTAGGATACATTCATGCACTTTGGTTTTATTTATTATCTTAGCTCTGATACACCTTGTAACTAGCTTTGATAAATTTTATAGTGTGTGACATGTTCTTACTTGCCTTCCACCATACTTTCTTATTGTCTATCTAACTATCTACTTGGTTGAAAATTAGTTAGATATTTATTCTTATGGTTGGTTGGTTTGTATTTGTGTTTCCATACATTGTCTTTCTCAGTTTCTCCTTGTACTTTTGTTGTCTTCTATCCTTTGTCTATTTGTGACAAAAAGGGGGAGAATTATGTGTTCTTGACTTTGCAAGGGGAGTACTATGTGATACGAGTTTTATCACATAGGGGGAGAGATTCTTGTAGCACTTATCAAGGGGGAGTGTAAGCATATTCATTATTTATATTCATGACTTCCATGGTACCTTGATGTGTCTTGTGGACATGTGCAGGAAACAAGTTAAAGACAACCCATAGAGTTTAATGTCTCTATTTGTTTGGGGGAGTTTTGTCTTTTATCTCTCATTGAACCTTATGAATGGGTGTTGAATGGGTTTTGTCACGAAATTGACAAAGGGGGAGATTGTAAGGTCCATAAGTTCCCTCATGGATTTTGTCAATTTGCGTGTCAAATCAAACTCAATATAGCCAATGAGAGTTTGCAAGTTGTCTCTACATTTTTAACCAATGAAGACTTATAGTGAAGGAGAGAAGACTTGTGCAAAGCTCAACTCACCACCATTGGAAGATATCTTAAGATGGGAGAAGCTTTGACAAAGGGGGAGAGATATTATCTCTACCTTCATTAAATGCTCTAAACATTCTTCAAGGTATGTATTTAGTATTTTATAAGATTCCTTGACTTGTTTTGTGAGCATGTGCAGGAAACAGGTTGTTTTATACAATCCGTGTTTTAAGTTCTATTGAGTCATGTGTAAGAAAATACGAGTTGTAATGGGGAAGGTTCTTTATACTATTTTCTTATGTATGGCTTTGTCACGAAAATGACAAAGGGGGAGATTGTTAGGTCCATGAGTTCACTCATGTCATATTTGTCGAATTTCGTGTCAAAGGTAAACTCAAGATGGTCAATGTAACTTGAGTTAGAGTTAGTGAGTCATTCGGTTCGTTGCGAAGCAAAGACTCCAAGAAGCTCAACTCACCACCGGAACTCATCTTAGGATGGTAAGTGACTTAGAAACTCAATATCATAGGTGGTTAGTTCATATTAGATCATATGAGAACCACCGGAACTCATCTTAGGATGGTAAGTGACTTAGAAACTCAATACCATAGGTGATTAGTTCATATTAGATCATATGAGAAACCACCGGAACTCATTTTAGGATGGTAAGTGACTTAGTAACTCAATACCATAGGTGGTTAGTTCATATTAGATCATATGAGAAAGTACGGAATGGCAAAAGATGTCAAAACCCCTTAAAACTAGTGTTTGAAAGAATGCTGTCAGAATACCACGGTTTTTCGGGAAACTGTGACCATTTGTACTGTGGCCAAAGGTTGGTTTCGAAACCAAGGAGGTTGGTTTCGAAACCAAAGTTGAAAAATGATGTCAGGAGGTTTTTGGTTTCGAAACCAACCATATTGGTTTCGAAACCAACCCTGAAAAATGCCAACAGATGGTTTTTGGTTTCGAAACTGACTTGTTGGTTTCGAAACCAAAGCTACAGAATGATGTTAGATGGTCTTTGGTTTCGAAACCAAACATATTGGTTTCGAAACCAAAGTTATGAAAATCATTCCAGGCCTTTTTTGGTTTCGAAACCAACCTTCTTGGTTTCGAAACCAACGCCCAGATATGTGCGATTTCAGCTGTTTCGTGAGCTGTAAAGTGATTCCTTTTCACTTTTTTGCACATTTCCTCTTAAGCATGTTTTAGGGAAATTATTGGTGCGTGGGGAACACCTCTAAATGGGATGAGGGATCAATGGAATGTCTCCTCATCTCCATTATTGTGTCTAGCTTTTGACCTAATACAACCTAGAGATTTCTGGGTTTGTGCTGGACATTTTGAGTTATAAATAGGGATTGAACCATCAATGTTTAATCAACCATTCACCCTATTTATCAACAAGTTCTTGGAGAGTTTCAACTCTAATTCTTTAGCTTCCAAGCTTGTTGTACATGCTTTAATCCTTCCCATTTTAACTCAAAACCTGAGTTTTGTTGCCGGTGGATTTCCGGTGGTTGAGCTTGAAGTTTCAAGCTTGTGGTGATATACTTGAGGAGTCAAGTATTGGTTCAAGGTGCGGGACTTGTGGAGTTCAAGTTGGAGACGCATCATCATCTACTAAGAGGCAAATTCGTGGATTTCGAATTTGTGGAAGAACTGTACACCGTAGCTGTTGGAGCGTAGAGGGAGTCGTAAATCGTGTCCATCGAGTGGTAAATCGGGTTGTAAGTTTTCAATAACTTTTAGTGGATTTTTGCTGGACTAGGTCCCGGGGTTTTTTCCAGTTTGGGTTTTCCTCGATAACAAAATCTCTTGTGCATATTTTCATACTTGTTGTGAGATTGAAATATTCGATTCTTATTCTTAATTCCGCATATTAAGAATCGAATAAGTCAATACTCTTGTTTGAGATTTTTGTTTTACTCTTATCACCTTAGTAAGTTTTAATTAAGTGATAGTGTGATCCTTAACCATAGTCACATTGACATACGGTTAAATTCATTAACCGTAGGGCGCATTTAGACTTTCATAATGTTTTTACAAAAAAGAAATGTGCTGGTTTTAGAATTTTACAAAACCATGTGCTAGTTTTAATTCTTTTTTTTTTTAGGCAAAACAAACACTTCATTCATAAAGAAGAAATTGTGTTAGAGAGTAGAACTTCTGACATACAAGAGGGAGTTGATAACATCCATTCGTTTGATGATTTAATTGATATAGCAGATTTTGCCAAACAGTTGGCAACCTTGTTCTTAGTTCTAGGGACAAACTTAATTGAAAGCAAAGGACTTGACTGTAAAATAGAACGACAATCCAATATAAGGCTACGAATTCTCCAAGGGAATAGCAGACGATCATTATTGATGTAGGATACCACCATTTTAGAGTCACCTTCAATTATTGTGGTCGTATGAGGGTACCTAGCAGCAAGTTGTAGACCTTTAAAAAAGGTTCTTGATTCCGCTTCAATGGAGGCATCTATTCCCGACCAACAACCTTCATAAAATGATTGGCAAAGGATAACCATACCAACTTTATTCTGAGCTACCACACCAGCTACAATGGACCTACTGCCTGTGGCACCGTCCACGTTGATTTTTATACAACCATGTTGGGGCTTTTCCCAGCCAGTATATGGATCGTATCATCAACAAATTGAATCTCAACAGGTTGAGTTTGAGTTAAAGGTGGGATGTTGTGATCATGTTCTGTGAAAATATTGTTGGCAGTATGAATGATCTGAATAACATCAATATCAACTTGTTCGAAGATTTTTTGATTTCTAGCTTTCCAAATACTCCATAAGATAGAACAACCCCTCTTAGCAACCTCAAAGAAAGATGGACAAGAAAGACAATCAGTAATGAGTTTTGTCAAGGTAAGAGTATCATCAGTTTCATCAATTGTTAATCTGATGGGAGAGCCAAACCAGACTTGTCTCGCCACATCACACTTAAGTCAAACATGGTCAGTAGTTTCAGGTTTAAGATAGCAGAGAGGGCAGCTGGGATCAATGGAGCTAACAAAGCGTGCCATTGTCCAGTGAAGAGCAATAGATTTATGTAAAACACGCCATAAAAAGAGATGGACTCGAGGTGAGATACCTTTAAGTTTCCAGTATGCCTTCCAATTGAATTCGGATATTTCCAAGTCAGAACTCGATGAATTTGATGCGGAAGATTCCTTCTTCATCAGTAATAAATATGCAGATTTTGAGGTAAAATTCCCATTAGGAGTCTATAGCTAGAGTAGTTGATCATCCGTCCTTTCTGAAGGTAGTCTAATCGATAAAATTGCTTCTGCCTCATGCACTGGAAAATAGTATCGAATTAGATTATGATTCCAACATCTGAGATCTTGTACAATGAGATCAGCTACATGAGAAACAAACCGATTAGCATGCTCTAAACCAGAAACTCTAAACCCAGGTAAGGTGGGAACCCAAGGATCAGTCCAAATCTTGATCTAATGTCCGTCTCCTACACACCAACAAGTAGCTTCTTTCATATAATTCCTTACTGAACACAAGCTTAACCAGACTGGTGAAGTATTCCAGTATTTCTTTTCAGACCAATACGATTCTGTTTTTAAGTATTTAGCCGATAGAAGTTGGCTCCATAATGCTTGGGGTTGAGTCAAAAAATGCCATGCCATTTTCATTACCAGTGATACATTAACTCGTTCAGGAGTCCGAATCCCCAGTCCACCATCAGATTTAGGCTTGCAAAACTTTGACCAAGCAGCGAATATCAACCGATGTTGCTCCTCAGATTTTTTTTCCACCAGAAGTTACGTTGAATACACAAGAATTTTTCAAGAACACCCTTTGGTAGAAGAAAAGCAGCCATGTAGTAAATAGGTATTGAAGCCAATGTAGACTGAATCAATTGTAACCAACCTGCATGTGAAAGGTTGTCTCTCTTCCAACCTTTGGGTCTAAAGGATATTTTAGAAATAAGACCATCAAAGGATGCTATTCTGGATTTAGGGAGAAGTAAATAATGACCAAGGTATTTGTCACCCATCTGCATTTGTTGAACACCCAGGATGGCAGCCAAAGAATCACACTCATCATCATCAACTTTGGAACTGAAATGTATAGATGATTTATCATAATTTATGACATGTCCAGACCATAAAGAATAAATATCTAACACTTCCTTTGCAGTAGAATCGGCTTCTAGAGCAGCATAACCAAAGATAAAAAGATCATCTGCAAACATAAGATGAGTAATGAATGGGGCAGATGCATTGATACGAATACCTTTATATAGATCATCACGTCCATACAAATAAATGATACGGGATAGTGCTTCCGAGACCAGGATAAACAAATATGGCGATAAAGGGCATCCTTGCCTCAAACCACGACCAGAAGAAAAGTTTCCGTGTGCAACACCATTAACTAATATGGAGAAAGATGATGTTGTTACACATTGGAAAATCAGGGTAAGTGAGTCACCTTGAATACCAAACCCTTGCAGGATATCGTTTAAGAACTTCCAAACCACATGGTTATATGCCTTAGACATATCGAGCATTAATGCAAAGGCACCCTTCTTCTTGCTAAATTGTTTCATAGAATGAAAGATTTCATGAGCAATTACCAAGTTATCAGAGATCTGCCGACCAGGAACAAAGGCATTCTAAAGAGGTGAAATTAGAGGCTCAAGAAAACCACGCAAGCGGTTAGTGATGATCTTCGACACTATCTTGTATATAACATTGCATAACGAGATAGGAAGAAATTCTGAAGGAGCAGAAGGACTCTGAACTTTCGGAATAAGAGCAATAAAAGTTTTATTAAAATCATCAGAAAAGCATTTAGAACGAAAAATATTCTGACTTAAACCACTAACATCAGAACCAATTACCTCCCAGCACCTTTGGTAAAACATCGCTGGCAACTCATCTGGCCCTGGAGCCTTCAAGGGTCCCATAGAGTTAACCACTGCAACAATTTCTTCCCCTGTAGGTATCTCACTGATAGTCAAATTTTGCTCATAGGAAATTGGTTGTTGACAAATTCTGAATGAGAGCATAGTGGGTTGGGTGGGGCTAGCAGTAAACAATCTCTGAAAGTATCTGATTAAGCCTTTGGAGATATCATCAAAGGATGTCGACCACAACCCATCTTCTAATTTAAGAGAAGTAATTTTATTCTTTCTCTTCCGATTAGTGGCCATGATATGAAAATATTTTGTGTTACGATCATGATCACGAATCCATTGGGATTTGCAACGTTGTTGCCAGAAAGTCTCCACTAAATCAGTGTACTTATCAAACTTTGTTGAAAGCTCATTGATGCATTTCATATTCTTGTCAGAGGGATGTAAAGCTTAGACATGTAGAAGTTCGTCTTTTAATTTCTTTATTTCAGAATCTAAGTGTCCAAAAGTCAAATGGCCCCAGCCTTTAGTGTTTCTGCCCTTTAGGAGAAAGAAGAGGAACCCTCATTAGCAGACCAATTATCTTTCAAGATATTCATGAATTCAGTATGTTTCATCCAATATGCCTCAAATCGAGTGACGTTACACTTTCGCATCAGTGCGGGTGAAGTGTTAAGTAAGATTGGGCAATGATCTGAATTGATGCAAGGCATATGATGAACTGTGATTTTTAGAAATAGAGATCTCCAAGAAGAAATCGCATAGGCCTTGTCCAATCGTTCACGAATATTAAAGCGTTGGCTATGCTTATTCGTCTAAGTATAAGCAGGCCCGTGGTAACCAAGATCAACCAAACCACAAACACCAATCATATGAGTGAATTCGTGACCTACCCGATCATCAAAACTGTGACCACCATATTTTTCATTAGGAAAATCCACTATATTAAAATCTTCGATACAACACCAAGGTGAGTTCGTGGAGGCTGCAAATGCCATTAATTCATCCCACATGAGGTGACGTTGGCTCTTACGAGGAAAACCATACAGACAAATAAGAAACCATTCCTGAGAGTCAGGAGATGATTGGATTCTAAGAGTAATTAAGTTAGAAAATTGAGAGACCACACTAATACCACTAGTTAAGTTCCAACCAACCCAAAGTCCTCCAGACCTTCCTACAACAGGGACACAAACGAAAGACTCAAATCCTAATTTAGACAAGACAGACTGAGAATAAGATAGAGATGATTTTTTTCAAACACAAAGAGAATATTAGGGTTTGTGAACTTGAGGAATGAATGCAAAGTATGAATTTTCGGGGCATTCCTCGCACCCCGACAATTCCAAGATAGGACTAACATGACCCTTGCAGCTGTTTTGGGTCAGCCGCCAGCACCTGTAATTCAGAGGACACAAACAAGCATTTAGCAGGACTCTCAATATTATCAAAGACAGATGCAGGTTGTTTTAGAGAGAGGGAATCATCAACAACATTAATAACAGACTTGGAATTTTTACCTGATCGAGCACGATTTTTCCACTTATGACGATTGCCAGAAGATGCTACTGAGGAAGGGGAAGATGTTTATGAAGTAGATCTTTCAGAGGATACTGACAGATTGTTTTCTTGTGTGATGGGGTGATCAAGGATGAGTGGCAGGCTAATACCTGGAGTATCAAGTATCATTGGGCATGAAATCTCATATAGTTGTGCGGTTTGATTTAGCTGTTTCACCATACTAGGTACATCAATATCCTTTGTTACTGCCTTTCCTTTGTTCAGATCTAGGGTGGTAACATCATGTTGCTTTGGGGTCTCAAGATCCAGTGCACTAGAAGTGGAGGATGCATTTATATAATTTACCAGATCTAGCGGTTGAGCTGTTGAATCATTGATATTTCTGAAATCCAAATTTTTCTCAGTAGTAGGATTGCTTGGGTTGTCGGATCTGTCTTCAAAATTGTCAACACTTGAATTTGTTCCATCTTCTACTATTTCAGTAGGATTACCAATTTTGGTTCCCTGATCACAGGTCTTTTGGGGATGGTAATCAAGGCTTTATATGAATCATCATACCTAGGCTTTCACATCTCACGATAATGTTGTTTTCTGTCATCGGTCCATTCTTCAGAGAATTTAGCTTGAAATTCCAAAAGATGTGGCATCTTTTCATAACATGTCCAAGACACCCGTAGAAATAGCAGTACCATGGTAAACGCTCGTATTTAAGAGTAATGACGTTAATAAATTTGGTCAAAGATTTGTGGATATAAATCAGGACCTTGATACGGGCATATTTGCTCCATTTACGGTGTTCAGATGCTAGAATAGGACGAAGAATTCCTAAGTCTCTCACTAAACATGTGATAGCAGAAGGGGATCTAAAATTTAATGGTAAATTATGTACTTGTATCCATACCCCTGTTTTGTGAGAAGGAATAATCAGATGGTTGTTTATTTGGTACACATTTTTCAATAGCAAGTAGATCATCTCCTATGCACCATGGAGAATGTTTTAAGACACGATCCAAGTCCTTTTCACCTTCAAATCGGACCATAAATGAACCTTCATAGAAATCATGCACATAGATCTCGTATTTGGGGTTCCACAAGCGGCATAACACTTCATAAAGACCACCCGGAGCAAAAATTCTTGTTGTGTACGGTTTAACTAACAAGGATAGCCGTCACTCGTTCGGATTTGAGCTTTCTCGCACCGATAGTGAAACCGATTTAGGGAGATTCTGAGAAAAGAGCGTTGGCAAGACAGATCTGGTGTTATTAAAGGTTTTCATGTTGTACTCCTGGTAGTTTTAGGTGAAATCGATCAAATGATCTGAAATGGTTAGGTAACTAAGGAAAGGGAGATGAGCAGAAATTGACTATCAAGCTCGAACAGTAAGGTTCGGAAAAATCGCCACAGCAGAGCTGAGAAGAAGCCGCGTACGTCTGTGCTAGTTTAACTCTTACAAAACCACTAACTTTTATAGACAATTAATTTCCAAAACAACTGCCCACTTTTTTTAATTTGATTCTTCATCTTCTACTTCTTTTATGCAGTTATAACTATAGTTAGTAATTCGAAAGTTTGCAAAAATTTGATTCGGGAATAGTTAGGGTATTAATCGAATTTATGGATGAAAAATTCTTTTATAAATACGCTAAAAAATGCAGAGAACGGTAAAAGTCTGAATCGGGAATAATTCGAGTATAATTCGGATTCCAAACCATAAAATTGCTAAAAAAATTCTGATATTCGTATGGCAATAAACCTTATAAAAAATCCATAATCAATTCTGATATACGGGTCTGGCCATAAATTCTGATGTACGGGTCCCGCCATAATTATTGACTTAGACAACATTGATTATGGACTTTATTAAGAAGGAAATCAGCACCAAATACAATCTAATTTAGTCCCACCATAAATAATTATTTTAACACAATATTGGTCTGGAAGCCCTTTTTTTACTTTTTTTTATGGTGAGGACATGCACTTTTAGTTTGTCAGAGCATCTCCAATGCAAATATGCTTTGCTTCCTATTTGGCATGGCTCTCAAGATATTATCTTGAGACTTGCTTCCTATGTGGATAAAAAAGCTCCATAATTTATGTTGAAGAGAAAAAAGGTATCTCCAATGCAAATGTGGTTTGCTTGTTTGTTTTGCATACGTGACATTTAACTAATTAATTATTTTATTTTTTTAATCGTAAAAAAAGGAACGAGAATGAAAAGGAGATTTGCTAAAAAAAATAGGAAAGAGAATAATATATGTAACTAAATTTGTTAACGAGGATGGGAAAACATCTTCTTGGTGAACCTAGAATAAGATGATGGACTAGAAGATGTCTTCCCATCCACATGCCACATCATCTTCACATTCGATGAACACATTTGCATTGGATGTGTTCAGCCGGATGTAATCTATAACTCGAATCCATAACCACTACTTAGTTAACCTCCACATGTTGGTCTCCAACTCGAAATCCACCAAGTCGTGTAACACGAACAATTACCCGAATCCACGTATGAACGATCAACAAACTTAAATCCACAAACTTAACTCACTAGAAGTCCACCGGCAAACCTCAAACAAAGGTTTAAAAAATAAGATTGGAAGGATTTAGTCTTCTTCAACAATCATGGGAGCTAGAAATATTTATTTAAAACTCCAAGCTGTTGAATTGTGTAGAATTATGAGAATTAGGGTTAACATAATCTTTTTATAGAGGTATAGGTCGTTTAAGCATATTTAAAAAACTCCTAAAATAAATTAAGGTCGGTTAGGAATCCCATTCAAACAAGAATTTGAATTTACAACTTCTAAACGAGATTTTTCGTGTTGATTTCGATATGAACAAGTTTTCTTTCGAAAGAAAATATTCTTGTCGAAAGCACTATCAAAAGAAACTATATCCCTATCCAAAGCAAGCTTGTCTGTCTTCAAGAGTGGCATGTTGGTTTCAAAATCAAAATATTTCTATCAAAAGCAAGCTCTTCTGTTTTCCAGAACATAAATTGAACTTCATTTCGAAAGCAACAAGGTGGTATCGAAATTAAAGTAGTCTGTCGAACTAACTTTGCTTTCTATTTTGAAGCCAAACGTTTGATATCGAAATCAAAGTTTTTTATTTTTACAAAAAGCCTTGGTTTCGAAATCAAAATGATGTTATCGAAATCAACCAACCTATAAAAAATTCTAAAGGTTAAAAACACCATGAAACTTCCATTTAATGTAAGACAACTTACCTAAGGTCTTAAATGAAACTAACGATCTATGATACTAGGTATCTAAATCACTTACCCTCTTAATAAGATGTTTTTCGGTAGTGTTGAATATGAACTCTTCTGCAAGCCAGATCTCCTTCTTCTTTATTCTTTAATGACTAGATCCTGGAAACAACTCGCTAACTCTAACTCAAGTTACAAAGACCTATTTAGTTTAATTTGACACACAAATTGACAAACCAAAAGAGAAAACTCATGGATCTAACAAATTTGATACGCTCCCTATGTGGCACACCACTTTTAAGCGGACCATGCTTGCATTAGAGAGGTTTTAAGCATGGTCCCTCTTTTTTAATATTTTGTAAGCTTGGTAGTTAGTTTATTTATTCTTTTAAAAATTGTAAATTTTTGGTACCTAAAACTACACTTTTCAATGTTAAAAAGGTAAACTTCAACTGTTTTTGCTTGGTAATAGTAAGATGCACATGTAGTAAAAAATGCAGTAGATTTATCATTTTCCTTTGGCCCAGCGGTTGTGCACCCCTCTAATGACTTCGGAGGTCTTATGATCAAAATTCTTGACCTGTGGTTTACCATTAGTTTGTCCCAAGTGATAGTTAGTAGTAGTTTATAATTTTTTAGTAATAATTAAGATAGCCCTTCGGTGGCGGTTATGGAAGTCCTTCAGTGGCGGTTTCTATTACCCTTTAGTGACTGTTTCGTTGGTAGATCTGACGTATTTGACGATGTCTCTGCCCTTCTCAAACGCTTTTTATGATTTATAATCTCCGCTTTTCTTAGATATTTATCCTTCAAATAAAAAATTTCTTTCGTTTTTAGCGAAACAATTTTTAAAGGGTAATAAATGAATTTTTTATTTATAGATAAGGGTACAAATGATTTAAAAATGGACTAAATCAATAATTTAAAAAATTTGAAACACTAACTACTAGTTTTAAAATTATCACCAGATTCTTTATGTATTTTAATAAAATAAAATACTAAATACTAATATTGGGACTTTTACCTAATTTTATGTTAATTATTGACTAAAGAAAAGCGCAAATGGTCCAAGAGAAGGCCGATGTGGTGGGACATACGCTTTAGACCATAATAATTCCTCAAAGCGAATAAACCCTTTATAGTTTATAGAAGAGGGATATTTTCTAAATCTTATTTTGCCATGCCAAGATGATGCGAGGCTGACTGTATATCCATAACGAGGCTCTCCTTTCTATAGTGAGCCACACCAACTAAATTTAATTTAAACATGTCTTTACTATACACTCTATTTACACTCGTATATGGGCTACATAGCAAATATTCAAAGGGATTCCAATTTCCACCTCATATAGGGCCTACATAACAAAAATAAAAAAATATAAATACAATGTTAATAGAGAAGGCCTTCTACACTCACCCGGTTTTTCCAAGTGGAAGAGATACATGGCTGTCCATGTTGGTTCCCACTCTGATTTAACTTTTTCAAAACAAATAAAGTTTTCCAACATATCTACTTTTTTATTCTCATTAACTTTTAAAAAAAAAAAGAAAAAAAAAAAGAAAGGCCACTTAAATGAATTATGATTACTTTATAAAAACAAAAGAAAAGATCAAATACCAATTTTTGTCCTGAGTCTCTTCAATCTTCATCGTCTCTCACTACAACCAGTCTTTGTTTTTGATAGGTAAATGTAAAATTCATTAAGGAAAACAGAAATGTGCAAAAGTATTACAAGAAGATCACAAACACCCAAAAATAGACCAAAAAAACACTTGCAATTTGATCTTCGTTATAGCCACTCATAAATAGAATGAAATTGTAAGTGTCCTTCTCCAAGAATGGCACATTTTCAGGCCCACCGGCTTCCACCACAAAAGAATTATAACTCTTGAAAGGATTAATACCCCCGCTCTATCGTTCATCTCAATTCTTCTTTTCAGATACGATCTCATTATAAGATTTTTCTTGTAATGTCGTGATTTTTTAGGGCTCAAGTCATGATTATGATTAAGGAAAACTGACAAACTTCCAACAAGTATATCCAAGACTAGCGAAGTAGAGAGAGCTGAGAATTTATCGGGGAAGCCAAGGTGTTATCCAATGTGATAAAGAGGAGTCTAGCTGATAAAAAGAAAAAAAAAAGGTATCCAGAAATTTATCCACTTTTGTAGCATGTTTGGATTGCAGGATTGGAATCACATTTCTGGGAATGTGATTCCAAGCTTGTGTTTGGTTCGCGGAATCAGGTTGGAATCACATTCCCGGGAATGTGAGATTCCCCCATTTAGGGGGAATAACAATCCCTTCGGGGGAGGTGGGATTGCCATTCCCATTCCCCCGGAATCAATTATGATATTTTTTGAAGACAATCTTACCCTTACATATTTTCACTATTTACAAATACAATCCCAAACCATGTTTAGACACTTCAACCTCTCTTTTTTTTATCTTTTTTCTAATCGTGACTTCTTTCTAGATGAGAGAAAAATAAATAAAAGAAGAGAAGAAGAAGATAATAAGATCGATAGATTTCCATTTGAGACATTCAACGAGTATGAGTTTCAATCTAACACCATGATTAAAATGGTAAATAAACCAATATATATGAGTTATGAAAAAAATGAATTGATTTTTATTTTTTGATAAAGAATTAATTTTTTATTTCAATGCTTGTATGAAAAATATGAATTAATTTTTTGTTTCCATGCTTGTTTTTAATAATAAATATTTGGACGAGGGTATAAAGGGAAAATTAGCCTTTTTTCGGATTCCTATTCCTGCATGAACCAAACACTGGAATAGAAATGTGGCAAGAATCATATTCATATTCCTTGTTGAACCAAACATAAAATAAGGGAATGTCATTCCCAGGAATAGCATTCCAGGAATGTAATTCCCAGGAATGTGATTCTATTCCCGCGATCCAAACATGACATTGGTGTAAACGTGGGGTTTAGTGGGAACTAATGTGGAGAGACACATAGTCTTTCCACGTCAGTTAGTGGCTTGAATGGTGGGAAGAACGGGTTAGGATAGAATTTCCCAAGCTTAAAAACCATGATTTTTTATGGGAAATTCTATCCTTACCCGTAATTCCCACCCATTCAAACTACCCGCCCACGTGGATGTCTACATTAGTTTCCAACCTTCCACCAACCCATGTTAACCGGGAAATGTTCCATACTTTCCCATTGCTTTATCTTTCATTTTTTTAATAAAATATTGCTTTATCTCTTTAATTTGTCAAATCTTAACTTTCAAAAAAAAATATCTTTCATTCTCCCTTCTCTAATTTCTCAATCTCAGAAGAAACCCTATATGAAGGGTGTACCTCGTTTCCTATATGAACTCCATGAAATTTCCAAAAATCCATATGAATTTATTCAGAGAATTATGAAATTTTGATAGAAAGTAGCCTAATCTCTACAAGATCCATGAAATTTTTGTTAAGATTCCTATTTTCAAGGAGATCGGAGAGAGAAATGAAGAGATTACAAGAGAAATCAAGAGGAAACGAAAGAGGAGAGAGGAAGATTTGATCCATCTCCACCGCAACATCGCCGCCGCCACCACGTCTGATCTCTTCTATTTCTTTCTTGTTCCCTCTTTCCCTCTCGATCTCTCTCTTCTTCTTGAGCTATCTTACTCATCCGTTTTTTTTTCTGTTATCAAAAAGTTGGGACCGGACCTCCGGCTCCTCTCCTGTAACTTGTAGGGTTCATGGTCATGACTCATGGCTGACAGAAGGTTGAAGAAGAGAAGATATAAAAAAAGTAATTGTGTTTTAAAAAGAAAAGCTTGTGGGACCCATTGCAAGAGGGTGTGAGAAAATGGACTAGGTTTGTTTCCAAACCCTAGTGGAATGTGACGTCACCGAGAGAATATGTGAGGGCTTGGCACTGCACCGATGTGGATAGCCACGTCTAACTTCCACATTAGTGGGTAAGTTGAACGGATGGGAATAACGGGTGAGCGTAGAATGCCTCTTTTTTTATTAAAAAATTTGTAATTGTTCAAGTGCCTCACCTATAATAACTTTATGGGGCTCCGCCACTCGCTAACTTTGGAAGGAAAAACACTTGTAATGGTAAAATGATCTGGAATAATTCCCATCATTTCTTTTAGATATTGTAATCTCTGACAATGTGTATTTGAAAGGCCCCAAGCCACCTACTAATATAATATTATAATCTCAAAAAAAAAAAACAAAACAAAAACAAAACAAAAAGAGAGATAAAAAAAAAACAGAAAGCAAAACAAAATTCGATTTACGTACTATTAATTTAGCTGCCTAATATTGAAGCCAATAAATTAAGAAGATATGAGTAAGAAGGGCGCGGGCAGCTTGAGAAATTAAGCAGAGAAGAAATGGAAACTCATACAAGCGAAATGTGGTTTTGGATGGCCATCTCTGTAGCAGCGTCTGCTTTGCTTCTTCTCCTCCTCCTCGGGAAGAAGGCCACCGCCTCTAGCTGCGGCAGGTTACCTCCAGGGCCTCCGGGTTGGCCGCTGGTGGGCAACATCTTCGATTTGGGTTCCTTGCCACACGCACGCTTAGCAGTTCTTAAACATAAATATGGACCACTCATCTGGGTACGCTTGGGCTCCGTCAACACACTCGTTGTATCTTCTGCTGAGGCGGCCATGGACATGTTCAAAAACCATGATCACTCTTTCAGCAACCGCCACTTGACTGAATCTTTGAAATCAGACGACACCATAAGTGCCACCATTGCACTCTCGGATTACGGCCCGTATTGGAGAATGATGAGGTGCCTCTACACAATCGAAATCTTCTCCCGGAAGCGGATCCACGACACCGCACCTGTACGCAGGAGATGTGTGGACAAGATGATAAAATGGATATCAGATGAAGCAAATAAGGGTGCCAGTACTATCGAGGTGGCATCCTTTGTTTTGGCTGCTTCCTTCAACTTGATCGGCAATCTCGTGCTCTCCAGGGACCTTATTGTGGATCCCAAATCCACCAAAGGAAATGAGTTCTTTGAATTGAATTCTCAACTAACAGAGCTTATAATTATGCCTAATTTAGCCGACTTCTTTCCTTACCTTCGTTGGATAGACCCTCAAGGCGTAAAGAAGAAGGTGAAAGAGAAACTCAACCTAATTCTAGAAATTGTTGGTAGCTTTGTGGAGGAGCGTCGCCGCATGGTGGACGTACAACACCAACAAAACAGGGAGAAGAATTTCTTGGATGTGTTGTTTGAATTTCAAGTCAATGGAAAGGATGAATCAACTAAAATATCTGACAGGCATCTCAATATGTTGATACTAGTGAGCTACAACGACTAATTAATCTCTATTATTTCAATACAGTTAGATTTTCTTCAACTGACCAAGTTGTGTACAACATGTAGAGGCGCGTACTTATATATTTGTATTTTGCGGATGCACGCAGGAATTACTCACTGCGGGTACGGAGAACATAGTCGTTACAATAGAGTGGGCAATGGCAGAGCTCCTCCGCAAGCCAGAGGCAATGAAGAAGGTAAGAGATGAGATTGCCCAAGTTGTGGGTTATGATAGAAAGATTGAAGAGAGTGACATGGAAAATTTACCCTATCTATGCGCCGTGATTAAGGAGACATTGAGGTTGCACCCGAGTCCATTTTTGGTTCCTCGCAGTGTGGTAAAAGATGCGGAGTTCATGGGGTATTGGATACCCAAGGACACTCAAGTGTTTGTTAATGCTTGGGCACTCGGAAGGGACCCAAGTACTTGGGATGATCCACTGTCATTCAAGCCGGAGCGTTTTTTGGGCTCTAACATTGATTATCTTGGACACAATTTTGAGTTTCTACCATTTGGAGCAGGGCGACGTATATGTCCAGGGCTCCCTCTGGCCCAAAAAATGATTCAGCTCGTTCTCGGGTCACTACTCCAATCCTTTAAATGGGATCTTGAAAATGGGATCACGCCAGATTCCATGGACATGGGAGAAAAACTTGGGGCCGTAATTCGGAAGGCCATCCCCTTAAAGGCTATACCTAGAGCCCTTGCTATGTAAGTTTCGTGCAAATAAAAGAATATGGACCACGAAGCGTGCAGTAATTTTATTTGTGTGTTACACATTATTGTAATAAGTCCATACTTCTCTTCACTCAACATTGACTAATTGATAGTGGGATTAAAAGCAAGCTTTTTACTAGGGGAGTGGTGTGGGGCAAATTAATGTAACAACGGTAGTGCTAGGGCTACCGAAATCCCTACCGAATTTGCTACAGCAGGCACATTTTACGGTGAGATTTATAACACTTTAGGATGGGCTTTCTTTTTTCATCCTATTTAAATTAAATAGTACATCCTATCCCTTTCACCATCATCTTCACTACTTCTCCAGACTTGGATGTGCTTTATTGGAATCCTACAATTAAAACAGCTTGTCAACAGCTTTTTTTTACCAAAAGCAACAGGTCATTTCTCTCTCTTCTCTTCCTTTCACATCTCCATTTTTTCTCCTCCCTCCTTTCTCTTATCTCTCCAAAATAAAAGATGCAGAGTCAAAACCTTCCTTCCTTCTATCTCAACTAGAATAGCATTTGGTTGTTGTTCAGGATTTCAAGATGATTTAAATTTCCAAGCAATGTCGTTGCTGCTCTTCAAGAAGCCGCTAAAGTGCATATTTCGTGGGTTTCTTTGGAGACAAATCGAGGTGATCCTTCATCTTATCTAAACCCTAAACCCTAAATCAGACGTTGGATCTGTACTCGGGAGCAACGGATCTGCTCCAAAACATTAAAAACAAACAAAAATTAGAGTATAAAAAAAAATCGTTGCACTAAAAAAAAACTAGCAAACAACAATGGGGGAGAATAGAGGGGGAATTGGTGGGGGAAGGGTCAGTGGCTTGGGTGGGGCACTCGGAGAAATTAATAATTTCTTTAAAATCACAATTAACTAATAAAATTCTTAACTATTGGTTTATCATGTTTCTCTACTTAATAAATTAATAGAGATAATGTTGTTTAACTAGTAATGCAATTAAAATTTCATTATATAAAAAGATAGATCAAATTTTATACCGAATTTTTTATGGAACCTACATACAGATAATCCAAAAGGTGTGAGGATGATCACCTCACTTTGTAGACACCTAAAAAGAAATCACTTTCTTCTAAAACAACTTGTCATCCCGTTAAAATTTGTAGGTGGTCTTTAAATTACCTAATTTTTTATGGGTTTAAAGTTTTCAAATGATGTGACTTCCAAAGATCATCTACTCCTCATGTGGGTCACACACACGAAGCTTGCTCGAAAATTGTATATAAAAAAGAAAACAAAAATTAAAAATTAAATTTAAACATTATTTATAAGTGAAGCTAATATCAAACATTAATTAGTTAAAAAAAAATGAAAGAATCCAATCAAAAGAACAGCCTCATGTAATACTTTTTGATGCTTTAAATGCTGAGCCTCATGTAATACTTTTTGATGCTTTGAATGCTGATCTCAAGAATGTAACTGTTTTATATATCTTAGTAATACAATCCTCTTCTTTAGCAAAAAAAAAAATAGAAAAAAAAAAGAAAAAAAAAATTAATTCCCCTAACTAACTAATGGGTACTGTGTATAAAGATAGCTAGATCATCTTCTATATATTATGAATTACTTACTACCAAAACTTTATTGAATATGAAATTATTGTTAAGGACCAACATATAGTTGTTGGCGAGTGAGTGTTTAAGGAGTTTGGCTTTTACTTAATTTGTGGGACCAGGTGGGGCACAAGATATGTGTTAAAGAAGTAAATATAACTTTCTAATTTTTTAGGTGGGGCACGTGCCCCACCCAAATGATAGGTGGCTCCGCCACTGGGAAGGGATCTATTTCTTACCTAAGGGATGGGATTTGCCAGTGAGGGCGCACCGAATATGCTCTTTTGAGTGAAAAATCCTAACCTGCAACCTTAATCGTGAGAGAAACGGTGATAGGAAGAGAGAGATGAGTAGAGAATAGAAGGGACGACTAGACGGACCATAGTTAGCAATTCGGTATACGGCAAAAAACATAGTTTGACAAATATTCGGGTATAATTTGATTTGAAGTGTAAGATATTCGGTCAAAAATCGGGTCAAATAAACACAATACAAAAAAGAAAATGTCAACACATATATATGTGTATAATTTGTTTTGATCACTGATGAAATCATAAAAATTCGGCCCTTTTATATGCAATATTCAAGACTTAGTAGTGGTAAATGATATAGAATATATAATTTTCGCACAATTAATATATATAAGAGAAAACGACCAAATAATCCTTTTTCCTAAGTATTACTACAGTTTGATCTCAGCTATCTTTTTTTTGTCTAAAATATCTTTTGGTGACTTCTTTTTTACTGTTTAGTCTTTTTTTTAACAAATAACAACTATTTAGTCTTTTGCTGAAACTAATGTGCGTGTTTTACTTGTATGTATTACCATTTTTACCCTTCTCTCTTTATTTTTAAAAGTAAACAGCTGTAGAGAGAAAAAGTTTGTTATTTTTTGTTTTAAATCTTTAAAATGCTATATCTTCTAAACCATAAATCAGATTTTTATAAAATTTATATTTTTGGATAGCTTTCGATGAGATCTTCAAAACTAGACTAGACAACAATACTTTTTTTCAAAAATAAATTTTTTTTTTAAAGACATGCAAATTCGAATTTGCATACTTTAAAGTGTTTCCAGAATTATTGCATATATACATATAATTCTATGCAAATTGTGTTTTGCATCCATATATTACATACATTTAAATGTCTTCATAGTGTGTTTGCAAGCATATAAACGTTTGCAAAAACTATTTTGCAAGCATTTTAGTGTATGCAAAATAATTTTTGCATGCATTTAAATATCTTCATAATGTGTTTGCAAGCATATAAACGTTTGCAAAAACTATTTTGCATGCATTTTAGTGGTTGTAAATTATATTTTGCACCCATTTAAATGTCTTCATAGTGTGTTTGCAAGAATATAAACATTTGCAAAAACTATTTTGCATGCATTTTAGTAGATGCAAATTGTATTTTGCATGCATATAAATGGATGCAAATTGTGTGGCTTTATTTTTTAAGAAAAAATTCAGATCGAAAGCTATAAATGTTTAAATCTTTATAAAAACATTCAAAATCCATCCATTCTTTTGTTTAAAGTCATGCAAAATAGTTTTGCAAAACTCATTTTGCATACTTCGTAATACAAAAAAAAATTTAAAAGAAAAAATATTGTTGACTGGTCTCATTTTAAAGATCTCAATGTAAGATTTCCAAAAATATAATTTTTATGAAAAACTGATTTGTATTTTAAAAGTTATGTCATTTTTTGTTTCAAAAATAAAATAAAAAAGTTAGTTGATGCTTACTGCTTGTGTATTTATTGTTGGAGCATTTTTGTCCAGCAAAATGCACATGTGTGATTTTTTACCTTTTTGGACTAAACTGTCATAATATTTTTAGCTGGGACTGAACCATCATATTAACCCTCAAATAGGACTAAACCGTTGTTCCCCTATATATAATTTAATATTTTGTTTTTTGATTGGATATAATTTAACACTTTAAATAGTAGTTACACATGCTTTTTGGTGGTTTTACTTTTTGATTTTATAAATATAAAATAAAATTTTGAATTGAAATGAAAGATAGGAAACTGACGTTTTAAATAAGAAAATGGATTTTTGCATCGAAAATGCTTGAGTTACAGAATTTACTGCAGAATACTAATCCAATGGTCAAAGTGATATGAATCTCCTCGCAATTCGCACCCCATCCCAAAGTGATATGAATCTCACCGTGAATTGTGCATTATGTAGTAAATTCTATATGAAATTCTGTAGCCCTAACACTATCGTTTTTGCATTGATAGTGACACGTGATAAGTGACAGCTCTTTTGGTTCTCGCTGGCGACTTTTTATGCTGAATTATACCGTTTTGTGTTCGGAACGCATTTTAATCGTTCCTATGTTAAACTACTGACTTTTACTGTTTCTTTCACAAATTCAGCCATTTAAGTCGTTCCTTGCCAAAACCTAATAATTCGCGTACTATTCACGAATAGTACGTGAATATGCTAACTATGAGCCGGACACGAGAGATGAAGAGAGAGAAAGTGGGGGACAGATTCACGACGTGAATAAAAAGAAAGAAGAAGAAGAATAAAGAAAAAGAAGAAGAAAAAAGAAGTGGCGGAGGTGACCAGCGGTAGAGTGGTGGTGACAGGAGGTGGGGATGGTGTGTGTGCTTTTAGTTGGGGTATTTTTTTATGGTTGGGGTATTTTTTGAGATTAAGGTTGAAAAATATCAACCTATATTTTTAAATGATCATCCCCTAAGTAAAACTAAAGCCATCCTCCAAACTAACTTAAACAATCTAGTCCATCCCCAAAATCTTGTTCATCCCTCCAACAATTAGAAGAACTCATTCAATAACACCCTATTTTTTTTTTTTTTTTATGTGTACCACCCTAAAGTCACTGGTTTGGCCGACTTTCAAATATTGTGCATGGCTTTTATCATAAATTATAGAAAAGAATAAAAACAATAAGTTATTATAAGCTCAGTAAAAAACATATAAAATATTAGAATATAAATTTTAAGTTGAAATTTTTTCATATTAAAAAATTTATTTTATTAATTAATAATCATAGATATTGAGCTCTAAAACTTGAGACATTTTGAATTTGGCGCTCTAATGCTCGCACTCTACGCTCTGCAGTGGCGGAGCCACCATTTGTCTAGTGGGAGCACCTGCCCCCCAACTTTGAATGGCATATATGATTTGTAAAAAGTTATTTATATAATTCGCAATTGCTAATGTGACACAAAAAAAAAATAGTGTCACGCTATACCAAGGGGTTAGGGCCCACTCCAAGGTTTGATTTTTGGTGAGAATGTTCTTTTTACCATATAGATCATCTTCACAAAAAATCAGTCGATTCTTAAACTTCTAGCCCTATCTAAAATTGATCTTTGTTCTTCACAAAAAAATTGGACCTTGGAGTGGGCCCTAACCCCTTGAAGTAGAGATATACACCATTTTATGGTGTCAGGGTTCTATATAATTTTACTTGTCCTTAAAAAATAAATCTTTTAATTGGGGGAGATGACTTTAGTACAAGGAAAACTCTAAATTTTCACTTAAACCCCTTTTTTCTTTTTTCTTGTAGGAATTGGGCAATATATTTCCATTCATTTTTTTTATATTTTTAACACTCCACTTGTTATCTACACTATGCATGCACTGAACACTAGATCTAACACATATATGATCTTAGGGCTGGTTCTTTGTGGGGATAATCTCCTCATCATATAGATCTTCCTAACAAAAAATTATATCATCCTACAATTTTTCACCTAACTAAAAGTTGGTCATTATCGCTAAATAAATGACTCAAATTAAAATTCAGATCAACTTCAGATGCTCTAAGGGTTGATTTTTTTTTTTTTTTTTGCGAGAACGATCTCTTTACCCATTAAGTCATTCTAAAAAATTCACACCATTCTAAAACTTTGAATAAAAGTGGTTAAAATTAATGGTAAACATAAATGACCCAGGTTTAAATTTAGATTAAATATTAAATAGAATTAAAAGTTTAATTTAAAATGATTTAATTATGAAAGAAGTTCTAAATGGTGAATATATCTTCTTCACAAGAAACAAAAAGTCCTTGGTTCACTTCATGTGAACCCTACAGACCATGGTAAATAAGGTGTAAGAATATATTAGTGTTAAATTGCTAATGAATAAAAAGTGGCATAGAAATCATATCTTTTCTATTTGGCATCAATCAATAAAAATTTTAGTTCCGCCACTGGCGCTGTGGATACTTAGCTTAGCTATTACAGATGCAATAACGAAAATAAAAAGTGATCACAGTCTCGGAGAATTTAATCCTTTGATGTTGAGAATTTAATCCTTTGACGATGAAATCTTTTGCTAAACTCTTCTCTAATACGAGAAAATAAAAAAGAAGCGAAATAGGAAGGAAACAAATTGACAGGTTCATAATGTTGTGCAAGCTCCCCTGCATTGCACCACAATAAATACATACTACACAACATGGTTCCTTTATAAAGAGAAACACTTAGACTCCTAATTCTAGTGAGGCATAGAAGCTAGGCCGCTATTAAATAGCAATTAATCAAGCATTGTATAGGGGATTACTCAGTTATTCTGATGACTGCTACTAAATGTTAAAAGTAGAGAACTGGTTCCAAATTATTTTGTTTTAGAATGTGAACTATTTTGATCATTACCCTACATCTTCAATTATCGTTGATTCTAAATAATTTTTTATAACGTAAAAAGTTTTATTATCATACTTTTGATTTACACGATTAAATCCACGATGATAAAATAATCCATTCTCATAATCAATAAGAGATTCCGGTTTACAGCTCGGATGCATATAATCAATAAGAGATTCTGGTTTACAGCTGGGATGCATATATGAAGATAAAATTTCCAACAATTGTGTTTCTTTTTTAATGTACGCGACTGTGACACTTTTGTTTCTTTAACCTCCTCATTGCTACCTACTTTTTTCAATAATTCATTCATTATGCGAAAAACACATGGTGTATACACTTTCATCATAGCTGTATCATGATTTCATCTTTTAGAACTTTAATTATTAATTGCTGTGCGCGACCATTTGTGAGAAATACTCTAATACATAGAGGATAGGCGTATAACATTTTGACCGTTGTTATCTACACTACCATTTTGTGTTGGTTGTGACCTAGCAAAAAAGTTTTCTCAGTCAACCATAGTTTGACTTTTTTATTGATTGGGGCTATCCTCACTCTTTTATATTTAAAAATTAATTTTTATCCATCTTCTAAAATAATTGAAGAGAGAGAAAAAGTGGGAGACATTGAGAGAAGTGGTAGAAGCCCACCGGTGGAGAGAGCTAGAAAGAGAAAGTGGTGGAACCCACCACCAACCATTTTTCAACCTACGCTAACAGATTTTTTGTCGTTTATTCGGAGCTACGGCTCGGAGCATTCACTTCCCACTATCAACAGCAAGGATCTTAGCTGATTTTCATACCGGATGAGAACTCGACGAAAAACACATTTGATGAGGAGATCGGGTCCTCAAATCCACAAAAGGGTTCTTAAACACAACATTCAGAGGTAACCCTTCGATCTATGTTTCCATTTTATCGTTTTTTTTCTTTCAAAACCGAAAAAAAAAAAATTTTAGGGCTCCGAAGTGTATGCTTGTAGTTACAGAGAGGATCTTCTGCAATAATGCTCGTTACAACGACGACGTGCATGTACATAAGTGCTCGTCGACATATCAACGAGCACTGAATGTACGTGATCGTTACTCTTGTAATGCGCACTCACTGTACGTGATCGTTACTATTGTAATGAGCATTATCCTTCAAGCTCGTGGTTAGTTTAACGAGCATGGCATTAAATGATATTTTCTTTGGTAACGAGTATAGATTTTTCTTTCGCTATTTGGTAAAGAGAGTTCTTGCCTCGAACTTGTTGTTCTATAGGGTGCAACCGAGGAACCTAAAGAATCAATTGATCCGAAGGAAGATTTTATGGGTGAATGTGATGGTAAAGCAAACGAAGACATATCTAAGGAAGGCAACCCAATTTCGGTTGGATACGATTTGAGGGATTGTTTCACCACCAAAAAGGTACAATTTTGGACACGTTGTTTTATCTACAAATTTGTTTATATGCTACATTTGTGAGTTTGTACTCATTTTGAACTTGTTGAAAATGCAGCTTTTCGACTCCTGCGATGAGGTGATATCGTGGTGCCAAGATGTAGGAAAGAAAAACATGACAATTGTTGTGACTACCAGATCGATTAACAAACCGATAGGAAAGGGTTCCTTGGTTGAGTTGGGGTGCGAAAGGGGTGGCCAGTATAAATGCCATAAAAAGAAGGACGAAAAGCCTACTACCGGAGTAAAACGAAAAAGAGAAACGGGTACAAAAAAGTGTGGTTGTCTCTTTAAGTTGAGGAACACGTGTTTAGAAGGTAACAAATGGAAACTTGTTGTAAGGAGTGGATGATCACATGCCAGCGAAAACACCTGACATCCATACACAGGTCGGTTGACAATGGAAGAGAGGAAAAAAGTGGTCGAGTTGACTAGAGCAGGTGCCAAACCCCGACTAATAATAAGGGCGATTAAGCAAGATAACAAAGACAATTGCTCAACAATGAGAACATTCTACAACACAGATCGATAAGATGGAGGGAAGGACAAAAATGTAACAACTTAAGCATGTTTTAACTGAAGGCCGTTATGTGTCATGGGAGAGGACTACTCTAGGTTCTAAAGAAGTGACAAATATTTTTCGGGCTAACCCCTATGTCACGTTGTTGGCTCAATGTTTCCCAAATGTCGTACTTTTCGACAGGTCTTACAAGACGAATCGTTAAAAAATGCCTCTCTTTCACGCTGTGGGTATGACTTCCACCGGATTAACATTCACCATTGGTTTCGCCTTTATGACAATTGAGCAGCGAGAAAATTATATTTGGGCTTTGCAACACTTAAAGTTGTTATTTTCCACGGTTTGACTGCCATCTGTTTTCATCACAGATAATGAAAAAGCTTTGATAGGTGCCTTAGAAGTTATTTTTCCTAATGTCAACAGGTTGCCTTATGCATGGCATATTGGAAGAAATGTCATGCTCCATTTGAAGCAGGTTGTTGTGAAGAATAGGCCATTACTGCTTGAAATGTATGAGGATTGGAATTCTATTATCACAGTGGAGGACCTCGTCAAATACGAAGAAGCACATGAGCACCTCATGGTGAAATGGGTGTCGAGTTATCCGAGTTTGTATGCATATGTTCGTGACACATGGTTGAAGCATAAGGAACATTTTGTGTTTGCATGGACAAATAAGATAAAGCATTACGGCAACACTACAAACAATCAGGTTGAAAGTGAACATGGTACACTTAAGATGTACTTGGGAACTTCGACAGGTGATTTCAACACTTGTTTGAGGGAGTGAATAACATGTTAAGCAACCAGATTGTTAATATCAAAAGATCTTTTGAGTAGAGTTTGACTACTATCATGCACAATCACAACAGATCGAATTTTAAGACCTTGCGAAATAATATATCCCATCAGGCTTTGAAAGAAATAAGCAAGGAGCTTGAGAGGACTTATAACCTTAGAATCACCGAACAAGATTGTGGGTGTGTGGTTTGCACGTCGATGGGTTTGCCATGTGCACTTGAGTCGGTCTAGTACTTGAGGGAGGGGAGGCCCATACCGCTTTCTGCAGTTCACTCGCACTGGAGACACCTTTCTATGTATCCTTCCGTGGAAAAGAAGGATTTTGATTACTTATCGGTTTTTAGTTTGATTAGGCAAAGATGGTTAGCTTCGACCGAAGTTGAGAGGGAAGCGATGCTTGACAAGTTGAAGGAAATTGCTACTCCTACGACGACTGATATGAAAGAGCCATTAAAACAGGCCATCCCAAGGGGACGACCGGGCACCAAACAAACGAGGGCCCAACAAAAGAAAGAAAACTAAATGAAGCGAGATCCTTCACAGTTTGAGATTTTCGAAGAGTCTCAGTCAAAACCAACAAAGAGTAACTAGAAGAAGCCGAGAAAATCACCAAGGAAATCACCAAACCAATCGAAAAAGAAGTGTGACCCTTATACGGAGACATCGAAGGCAACGACGATGAAGGCACCGACAAATTCTAAGGGGTCACCACCTGAAAGAACGAAGAGGGATCTGGGAGCATCAAATAAGGTACTAGAGAATGACATATATGGGAACTTACCAGACTTAAACAAACTCATACCATACTTAAATGAGATATTGGCCGATGATATTGAGTGGTCATGGTCGTGTATGGAAGCGAGTTCATCGCTGCCACGTGATCCACAACATGAACTGGGTGAAAATAATGGGGACGGTTGGGAACCGCCGGTATGGACAACACGGATGTGTTAGGAAGCACTGTATCCTTCTTTAGTTGCTCAATTGCCAGAACATATGGACGACTTTAAAAGTGGCAAGCAAAATATAAGTGGTGATGGAAATTGTGGATTTCGAGTTATTGCTCACCAACTAGGTGATGATCAGGATGAGGGATATAGGACAATCCGATGGGATATTCTCCGCGAGTTGGAAAATAACTTGGAGTTCTATTGGAAATTGTGGCCTGAAGATGAAATTGAAAAGATGTATTCAAGATACAAGTGTGATACCGACATAATCACAAAAGATGAGTGGTTTGGCCTGGTTGTAGCCCAAGCTTTTGGTTTGGGGGTTGTGTCTATC